>JAGFPH010000229.1:783488-814185 GCA_018207615.1 Philaenus spumarius | reverse complement strand
GAGAGAGAGAGGGGGGGGGAGAGAGGGAGAGAGAGAGAGAGAGATTTAGATATTTATAAACTTTACTCACAACTACAGCGGATGCGTAATTTTGTTAATAAGTTATGGACATATATTTTACATTAGACTGGTATGCTGTTTTTCAAAATATTTTAACCTGACCCACATATGAACAATAAACATCGAAGAAAACAGAAAAATGTGAGGACTTTCAGTTAACCTCGTAAACAATTTTAAAATGAAGGCTATGTACTTCACATCTTTTACAGATTGAGTAATTTCAAAATAATAAATAATAAATGTAATTTCAAAATCTTTGATTATTTGTTTCAACGGATTGCGAATGGTTTTATTTAAACACATTTTTTAATGAGCTGTAAATTATAATTGTAAAATATAAATTGCTAACTTCAAACGTGTTTGAATCTAATTTTATTGTTATGAAGAAAATAGATCCAATATGGGGGAAGTGCAGTTATATTCCAAATATCAAATATTCGATGCAACCCAAATTACGTTAACCTAGAAAGACGTCACCGATTAGATTCTACTTCTACCCGTTCTACTTTTAGACTAAATAACGAAATGTTTATCTTAAGTCAGCATGAACTCTATCTCCGCGTCTTTGATAACGTGTTTCTATTTCCAGAATATTAACAACAATTCCTAGCCACACGCATTCCTTACTCTATTATTCATTGTTTATAAACAAGCAGCCTCCTTATTGAAGTTTAACTATAGTATTTCAATGTTTTGTTTCTTAAAAGCGCCTACAAAAATACAACATGCCAACCACAGCGCTGGTTTCGTGCACATGGACTGTCTTTATTGTTTTTCGCAATAGGAGCCGCAATTCAACTCCTTGAAAAGTCACAAGACAAAGATGTCTGTAGGATGATAAGATACATCGTTTCTAAGAACATCGATATCTTAAGATGTATCAAATATACAAAAAGATAAGAATTTGTTCCTTTAAAACCTATTTCTATAGTTCTAGCATAACTATTTAAATAATGTTGGTGTTGAACGGGCTGCTTAAGTAGGTTCCAAAGCAATTCCCTTGAACAGACGATCTTATTTAAAAAGCCTACTAAATTTCTTTAACTACTTAGTAAGTTTGCCTGTTTTCCAGAATGGTCTTTCTAAAAAATACGTTCTTTCTTACCCTCCAGCCAACACACTACATTTACTGAATAAGGCCTGCTTGAGATAGTATTGGAATAAATTCGTATGTCTCCCAGCATTGATATTTGAAATTTAATTCTTAATTCCCACGTTCAGGTACCTATCGAAATTGAAAAGGATGTCCCCTGCAGATTGTAAGTCACATTTTCAGAAGCAATAGGATTTACTCTGTGAAAATAGCATGGTTTGATCTCATTGGATTCTATATATTTTTTTTCTGCTGTCTGTCTGGCACTAAAACAGAGTGAATGTCTCATCTATAGCACACATTTATGCACTCAATTTTGATTTTGAGCAAAGTGTAGGCTATACTATGGGGTACCATAATGGTCATTATTCATCAATATACAGGGTGTCCCCCAACCATTCTACTAAACTTTACCAAGTTATTTAGCAACTAAAAACTAGCAAATACTACAGTATGTCCTAACTTTTTTAGTTTACAAGTTGTCAGTCTGTACTATTTGTGTTTCTGAAAAAAATATTATCTCATGAACGGTTTAGGATAAATTCATCAAACTCAACATGAACGTTTATCCCAAAAAGCGAAAAATATAATTTTGCTGAATTTATCCGTTTCAAAATTACGGAGGTTCAAACTTATCAAAGTTTAATATCTAAAAAACTTAAACTTTTACGAATTTGTATTTGTATTTTCTCAGTTATCTTGACTCAATAATAAAAAGTGATGCATCGTTGTTTTTTTTAATTGTCTACATTTTTTTATATTAAAATTTTTTCGTAAAGTTTTAGTTTGTCAGATATTTTACTTTAAAAAGTTTAAACCTGTGATATCTTCAGAGGATAACAGCAACAAAATTAAATTTTACAAATTTTTTAAATCAATATGATAAACATTCGTGCTGAGTTTGTGAATTTATTTTAAACCGTTCATGAGATTATAACTGTTTTTTCAAAAGATTAGCGACAGACAACTTGTAAACTAAGCAAGGTAGGATGGTTGCGAGACACTCTGTATATGACGTTCCCTATGAACTTCATCTTCTTTCAAATATCGTCAGGTAAGGTCAGATTGATGACTGAGGCTGGCAACCTATACTACAAAATTACATATATACAAGCAATACCCAGGTTTACTTTGACTGCAGGTAACATATACACAGTTATATATACACAGGTAACATATAAATAATAGTGTATCCAATAGCGCTAAATATGTCGCAAACTTGTCTCCGTATCAAAAAAAAAATTCGCATCATAAAATAAACTCTCTTATTGCTGGCTATACGTAATTTCACAGAATATATGCATAAATGCAGTGTGCGGTAATACATAGTCATAAGTCATTACATACAACACATAAGTACTACGCATGTTAAATTTAAAACCCACTAATACTGTTAATCAGTATCAATCAATCAATTTCTAGCCACCTTAAAGCTATCAATAACCAAAAAATATCTTATCAATAACAACAACAAAAAATAGCCTACATTATAAGCCTGACAAACCGCTTTCTTGACTGCATTTTGTATACATGTATTCCAACTATAATGATTCATTTGATAAAACTTCGAGCACGATCAGTTCGCTTTCGTCAATGTTTACTAATAGTTATAGGCTAAGGAATGAAATCATGCGTCACATAGACATTGCCAAGTCATTAAAATATCTCCAAAACACAGACAATATAGTAAAAGAAACGTAATTCATTTTTGTCTTATATTTCTTTAAAGTTTAATGGTTTCAACACTTTTTTTATTATACAACGTGTAATTCATATTCATAAAGGGCTCTAGGACTATATGGATTCATTATTCTAGGGACATGATAGGGAAAATACGTTCACCAAATCATTTTCATACTTTTACCTTACCCCTTGCAAAGTTTCTACGCATTTGTTTTTACCATAACATCGAAACAATTAAAATTGAATGCAGCAGACCATTAAAAACATAATGGCGTACACATATAGTTTATCTAAATTGGTGTCTACGGAACATCTTTGAAATTTGTATCACTAGTAGCACTCTGCCAATTAGCGTTAATTAATTTAAATGGGGTTAAGTTTTAAATGTATCATTATGGTTTTAAAATTCTCCGAAAATCATGTAGTACAAAGACAACGCTACCGGTGGAATATGTCATGAATTATAACGGACCCACTACAATATCCTACGCTTTATTTTTTAACCTTCACTCTACGTGCTCTTAACGCCAACTACATTTATATGAGGGAAACATAAGAACCAACATGTTACTATTATTATCCTTGAAACCTTTCCAGTGACTTTCTTCTCTTAGTATTCAAAATAGTAACATCGCAATTGTATTCCAATAAAAGTTCATCAGATTAAACGTTAAAAAATATACGTTTCAATTAAGTGACCTTTATTATTGACTCGTTAATTAATTCCATTTTTATCACAATTTTGAAGGTATTCACCTGTGAAATCATAATGAACTTATAACCATAAGAGATTAATTATACATTTAGTTGTTTGTTGTTTTATAGTACGGATGTGTACGCCAGCTTACTGTAAATATTTGAGTTATACAAACCTAAAAATTGAATACCGCCCCACTTTGTCTTAGGGGCCGTCAACTATTACTCACCTTTTACATGTTAAGGCATATGTAATAACAATTCACACAAATATAGGCTACTTGGTTTAAATAAATAAAACTTACAATCAAATTTAGTTTGTTGTACAGGTAAATAGGCCCAGTACTTTAATCACTTTATATATTTTACGTTAACAAGAAGTTTAGAATTTTTAATATAATAGGCTACTTATTACCTTACTAAGCCTAATCCAAATTAATTATAAAATTATGTTATTTTTTACCCACAAACTATGTTTACAGTGTTTTATTTGTAACAATTTATTTTTAAATGTTGTAATACAACAAAAAGAAAAACCTGAAATGAGCTTGAAATAGGCAGAAAGCCGAAACAGGGGTAGATACAAGTCCAACAAAAATATTGAAGTAGATAAGTTATATAATTAGGCACTGAATCACTATTCGAATCGGCGGCGTCAACCAAAAGTTATAATAATATTATAGTTTTGTTTTGTTTTAAGTAGTATGATGGTTGATAACTTAATTATTAAATAAAGCAATAGTTAAATTAAATTTCTGGTTTCTTAATAAACCAATATATTTTAAAACAATTAAACCGCTATTAAACAACAATTTTGACAGAAATTACAGTTAATGAACGTATAATCAAATGACATGGGCAACATTATATGTACTGTACCTACACACCCTTCAAAGCATCGTAACAAAATCCTGAATAAGACGATTGGTTACTTAACGAATTATTTATTGACCGACATAAAAAATACCGTAAAACTGGTCAAACAAGTCAAAATAAAAATAACAAAAAAAACATTGTTTACGTCAACGATTGGAAGGACCAATAAGATATAAAACGTGGAGTTATATCGAAAGCAGCCTCAATATAGTTTGGCATTTTATGAGTTTGACTATTTTAATTACATCAAGTTGTGAAATGACGAAACGTTCTTTATCAGTAACAAATATAAAACAATAGTTGTCGCGAATAAACGAGATTATCATTGTTTGTGTTAATTAACTACAAACTAACCAAGATTAGATAAAGTAACTTACATCGTTTGTTCTATGTGTTAATCCCAACCTCACTTTGGAATATTTTTTCATAAACACACGCCATATAACGTACGCCATTCTGCGCTTGTCCAAATCACACAAATACACAAAAAGCACAACACAAATGTAAATTCACACCACTAAAACGGGCTACATTTTGCACTGGCACACCGCTTGATTCAATGAATTGTTATCAACAAGCGGTAGACTTAGTTCCACCTGTTATCGCTAGAAGCGCGCACACTCAACTGCGCTCTGTCGACTTTGCGACTATGCTGCTGCGAGTGAAACAAAGAGAGATAACACCAGTTCAAGAGCGAGAGAGACAGAAACCGCCACACGTCTCCCACGCTCCTGATAAACAATTGTCTTCTAACAAAGTTAATTTCTTTTTTAATTAGGAAATTAAACATAAGTGGAAAGTAGGTACATTTTTGGAGTATAATGATTATAATTAGAGGAAGTTTATCTCTACATATTAGGCGAAATTTTATGTTTAGCACAAAGATTAATATAATGTTGTACATAGAAAAATAAAGTGAAACATTAAGAGAAAATTGTACATACAGGGTACGCCGTTAATTAACGGGCGAACTTTTAGAATACCACTACTTGTTGAAATAGCACCTCTTGAAACCTTTTTTTAGGGAAGTAAGAAATCCTACCAACTTATATAAATATATTAACGAACTGAAAACATACTATGACTGGATACTATATGTTAGTTCAGTTCAGGGTTTATTCAGGATACAACCCAGCTGTTGTAAAACAAGTACTGATATTCTAAAATTTTGCCAATTTACGTAAGGGAAGTCGCCTATCTAACAAAATATTGAACAGCCATTTTATTAAAATTAATTATGCTAATCGAAGCTGAAATGTGTTTGAAATGTTAGGGTCTTTCTTTCTAAATTTATTCAATGCGTTTCAATTAAATTTTTAAGAGTGGAAAAATTTCAAGTTTTCAGAAACTTAGATCCTACCAATCAGTTTGAGTTATCGTTTACCCTAATCTGTGTCGACATTTCAAATGCCAGGAGTATTCGTAGATTTATAAACAAAATCATGTCTGTTTATAAAGTTTTAGCTACATATTATATTTAACAACAATAAGTTACCATTTTAAAATTTTAATAAAACGTCTCGTTTACCATAAAATAATTAATATTCATTTTTTAATTAGTATAATTGAGTCTTTTATGTATTTACAAATTGTACTAGACTACTTTTTAAAAATGACTAAGTTTTGGTTATATTTTAGCGACAATATGTAGTTTTCTTTAAAATGCGATCAACCGGAACGCGCTGGATAGCCGCCTTCGTGTACGAAATATATTTTAGTAGAATTTGTTTGCACCTTAGCCTCCAGCCCTGCCTCACGCATTACTTCGTTTCGCTCGCAGCGGAAAATCTCGATCTTGTGGCCTCGGATTATGGACTGCTTTGTTTTTTAACCCAAGTGGATTTGAACCTAGTACTTTTATGGTATTTTACTTTTGGATTGATTTTGGGAGAACCAGACTGATTCTAAGGTCGCGTAAAAAACAAAATGGGCAGTATAATGTCATATATATATTTATATATATAGATAAAACCTCAAAAAGTTTCATTCTAAAACGAAAAATCTTTAAAAAATGTACTTCCTGTCAAAAACGTGCTCCCGGTTATTGGATTTTTGGCTAACAAACTATTCCGAGCTACTTGGAAAACCAATGAGAGTACCAAATTTGGATCAAATCGAGTGCGGCAGTTCGAGTGCGAACATTGAAATACATATATATACATACAATTTTTAATGACGCTCCAAAATGTGTTCCAAACTATGATCGGTGCTCATTGACCACTCCCGACCTTAGGTCTCACTGCAATAGCTGTAGCTCATCTTTCGCTAATAAAAGAAAGAATGCAAGTAAGTGAGGGTAGTTAGATTTATAGTAATTCAACTAAAAATAAGTGTTTCTGTTTGCATACTGTATTCTATGATAGGCAAACATCTGGTAAATAATTATTATTGTTGCCTGGGCTTCTTCTTTAGATAGACAACAGGCAGTGTTTGATAAATTTTAACATGGAATACCTATAGGCGTACCAAAATTCAAGTCCAAATCACATTATTACTAAAAATCATAGAATTTATTTATTAATGTTTCTTTTTTTTAAATTTTCTTATCTAAATCTTAATTACCCACAATTTTGGGAAATTTCTTTTCAAAAATATGATTTCTTGAGAGATTGGCTATTAAACGAATCGGCTTTTGAGTGGTTTAGAACTTCGAATCATACTAAAGCGTTCAACCGTAATGAAAACACACATTAAAATGAAGCATAAGAGTGTAGTAACACAGAAGAATTCATAAACTGAAAAAATGATACAAAACATAATTAGTGTAATTTTATTTACTAGTTTAACTAAATGTAATTAGTCTGTATAAACTGAGTCCTTCGATGTTGATTTTGACTACAAAGTTACTAAATTGTTTCATTAAATTGACATGTTATAATATTCATTTTCAACATCCTTGCTAATTTATATGTTATCACGTATGTTAAAATAGATTTAAAAATTCCAATTCCATTATAGCATGGGCCGAGATCTATCTTACCTATTGCAATGTCAGTCGTTCGACCATCTTCAGGGTAATATAAAACTTCATAAAAATGTACTATAATACAAAATACAGATTTAACTCAGTGCTGAGATCGTAAAATGATTAAACAAAAACACAAAAGTCACTGTAATCTGAGGACGTGCACATCTGACATTTGGTCTGATTAATGAAGATGGTCGAACGACCAAAAATGGTTAAGAATTGCATAAAGAATTTAAACATTCCAGTTGAATGGAACTCACTCAAAAAAATATAAGACAATTCACTAATACATAATAATTAATATCTCAAAAAGGGTTATATTTTTTAAAACTTTTTTCCAAATGTAAATATTTTAGAGTAAAATAGTCATGCGAAAATATATCACCATGGTTATACTGAACACATGGAAAATACATTTTGTGTTTTTAATCGCACTGTATGTCTGTACTGATTTTTGCCACACACCCCCTTCTGACAGCTCAAGTAAAAATCTATCCAACACCAACAGTTGTGTCCTTCAATCTCAATTAGAATCAAAGATACAAAATATATTCCAGACTGTTTAATTAATCCAGTATTTCAGTATTTATATTATTGTACATTTACACAGATAAAGACATTACAATAATGTCGACATAGATACGTTCTCTGAAAAGTATTTTCACAGCTGTTTGCTCGAGTGCGGCCATCAGATGCTTCTCTAGATTAATAGCTGCTATTTGAGACTCTATTTCCGCAAAACCAGATGACACACACGCAAAACATATCGCGTCGGCTGCATTTAGCCAAACCCAAAGAATCATTTTACAACATAGTAAAATATCGTGAAGCCTTTGTTTAAGATTTCAAGGTTATAATTAGTCACGCTGCCAAAACTATTGTTGGCGTGGGCAATAAACTTGATGTATGCGGGTGTCGAACTTTAGTGGTCGTTTGAATTATACGAGGGTTTCATTTTAAACGGGTTTTAAATGATTTTATTACACTAGCTCTGAGATGGAAGTGAGATCATATTATATATTGTAAGTATACTTATATATATCTAAGTATTATTATCGTCATATTGTTTTGAATTAGTAACTCTTACAAACAATGAAAATTGCAGGGCGTTTCACGAAGTTCGCACACTGTCAGAGGCTATACTCCAAAATTAAAAAAAAGGTTCATAAACATATTGAATCCAGAATCGCTTCTTTTCTAGCTATCCTAAATCTTGTTTTTGAATAATAAATGTATACCTTTCCCAACTAAAATTGATGCGATTACCAATTTTATTTATAAATAAAAACAGTTTTAATAACCCAAGATCACGTACTTCATTAAAATTACCTGATAAAAATGACTTCCCATTAGCCTAATTGAAAGTAGCGATAGCCTACTTTCCTTTTCGGGCAACTTACATTTCCCCATAAGTTTTCTTTGTAACCTATACTAGCCAACGATCACGCTACTTTTAATTTGTGCTTAGTCAATATAAAAACGAAGTTATTATCCTCTTGTACTATCAGTGCATTAACCCTAACATTTGCCTAGAATGCGAATTCGACGATTCCTTACAAACTACAAGCATACTGTATAATATAATGCAATAGTTTCTAGAATAAAATATTTGAAAGTCCTAACATTACAAAATAGCATTGACCCCCTAGGCCTACTAGGATTTTGTTCGATATTTAGTGAGTAATGTATTACGTTTGGGGCTTTCATTTGAAAATGAAAGTCAACATTAACGTATTGTTTTGTGTTACATATGTAACATCAGCAAACCTCCATGACTATGGGATAAATAATATTACTCTATCCTGTTTTGGCAATATCATTTTCAATCCGCTTCAATATTTCAGCTAACGCACGTAGATCAATATTAATAATATTACCAATATTAATAATATTACTATCGCATTATAATTGAGTAGTTGTGTCACAAAGAAAATATCATTTATCTATATGTAGAAAATGTTTTATCTGTGCTTTTTGTTGTGCATTTTGCTTTATTATAATTTTGTAACGTATTTAAAAAATAATTGAATAGGCAAAAACGAGTATGGTTTATGTAATTTTTCCCTCGTTTTTATTGACTCGCTTTCTTGTCCGTCTTGTTCAGTACACATTTTGCAATCTATTTGAAACTAACTTCACGATGAGCTAGAGACTTGAAATTTTAAACATAGTTCACAATTGATGTCAATGCAATATTAACCAGCTTTCTTGTTTGTCTATTGTGATCAAATCTTTTATTTCAGGAAAATAACAACCAAGCAGATTGATAATATTGGTAGGTAGGTATAACAATTTTCAATTTCATAATATATAATAATCAGGTGAAAAGAAACTGAAATAAACCTTAAATTGTCCTCATGTTTCTGTCATAATCTCATCAAAACATTTAATATAGATTGAAAATATCACACACACAAGACTGAAAAGCTGAAAATAATTGTTTGAATATATTTTTAATATAACACGTTTTTAAAACTGACTAAAATGTATGTATGTATCTGTCTTCTAGACCCATACAGATTTATAACCCCATTTCGAATCCTAACCTCAATCAGATTTTCCTGGAAATTTTTGATTGTTAATTTTTAATAGCTGTGAAAATACTTGTAACGTTTAAAACGAAAAACATGGAGAGAACCGTAAAGAGTATAGGGAGTAGTTGTCGTTTAGAAAACGCGCACAACAAATTGTACAATTGCATTAATTTATTTTCGATTTTTATAGAACTGTTTATTTTTAAGAATATTTTGTTATATATTGTGTATGCATGTAATTTTGTATTTTGGTTACACCTGGAAGAAAGGGCTAAATAGTCCTAACCTTGCCCCAAAAATTATTGTCATCATCATTCAACAGTTCATATCATTTGCAGTGCAATGGAATTGTTAGTGACTTAGGTGAACGATTCATGCATCAATTATTTACCTATTGCATGCGCCCCACGTTTTCTGTATAACAACATGATATTTAAAAAATACATATTTAAATAATTATTTGATACAATATTATTTAGTTTTGATAATATACTAGGCCTACAAGAATACTATAGCCTACAAAGAGTGATAGTAGGCCTACAAGAATACTTTTCTTTGAAATTTGCACATTGTGTTAAATTGTCACATAGTACGGGAAGACTATCTCATGGTTCAATAACTGAACGTAAACATTTTGGGTAGTTTCATTTTCAACTTCTATAGTCTACCTGGAGATTAAATGAATAATAATGTTCAGTAACGAAGACTGCACAAAGTCTATTCAAGTATCAATGTTAGGATTTCAAAGGTTCAGTTTTTGTAAATCATTTTTCAATTACCTCCGCGTAAAAAAAATAAACATTAAACATATTGTTCAGTATCGATCGTGTACGACCCTTACTAATACTTTAGACCATATCAACTATTTAGTTCTCCGCACTCTACAGTATGAAAGTTCTTTGCATACTTGCAATACAATGCAATATGCACTTCAAATACAGGAAGTGGTATCTTGGTCAGAGATGCAAAGAAAATCTACAGTTTCCTGAGTTCTACATGCTATTCTTATCTTGTTAATCCCCTCCATACTTCCGACAACACAGAAAAGATAACAATGTTTACACGACTCTTAGAAAAAACTGAATTGATGGACAACAAACAACTCGATGTGTTATCATGAAAGCGAATCTTAACAAGTTTGTACCTATGTGTTTTCGAGTTATAACAAGATGTCAAACAATCTTATTTAGTATGTTTTTATAAATATGCAAAAACTGACAATATTTTATGTTAAAAAACAAGTTTTAACATTTAGTTATTTAATTTAACGGGATATTAAGATTATCTATTATTTTCCACAGCTTTGAAAAACACGCTAAACTCTAATCAAGATAAGTATGTTCCTATTTTCAACTCTCTTCTTGTATATTTATTTCCATATTTTTTAATAAGCTTTATACTCATTCTCATAAATTGTTTTAACTCAAAACAACAACAATCGCTTCACTTAAAACTGAAGAACGATTACAAAAGGCGCCAAATAATAATCCTCTCTTTAAATATATGAAAATCCTGTCATTCAAGCAAAAACTCTGGCCCTACTGCGCTTTCGTCAGGATCCAAGTCACCGCTATTCTCGCCACCCTACCAAGTGCCTCTATCCTAATCAATCGTCATTTCCGTGTAAATATCAGCGTAGACAATAATTGTTTGCATTTTCTTCGCCACTAGAAGCAGCGGGGGTTAGTGGGCGAAGCGAGCAGGAGCCGAAACCTTCAGGTAATCTATAAGGTAATAAATAAGTTAGTAACTTGTGTTCAAATAGCTATTTAAAACTTTCATTTTAAGTTCTTATCGCGTGTTTACCATTTCCTGAAAAAACTAAATGATCTAATAAATATTCAGAGTTTATGAACAATTTATGACAATAATAGGCCTATATAATATTGATATATTTGGATAAATAATAAATAAATAAGGTTATCGGAGAGTTTTATCATTGTATACTAAAGTATTACGTAAGACCTCTTCTGCTTATAGATAACATGCTATCTATTTAATGTTCTAAAAGTATCTTATTTTGGTGAAACGAAATTATACCTGCTTTCGTACATTACAAAATGCACGTATAACACTAACTAATAATATGTAATAATTGTATATGTTTTATCACAAGAAATATTATGTTTTTAGTTTTAGTTTATCAAAAAATATTCAAAATCGTCAGCCACGTGCTTTACCAGTTTGGTGTAAAACAAACAACTCAAGTTAAAAAACTCTTTTTAAGTTGCCTGTAACAGTTTATTTGTTTTTTAATTTTATTTTATTTATTTTTTTAACTTCCTGCTGTTTTGCACTTAAGGCTAATGAAGACGGGACCTACAGTTTTACGTGGAATCCGAACCACAGCCAATGATGTCTGTTAAAAAAACATTTAGAAAATTATTCGGGGTCAATGGGAATTAAACCCGGAACTTTTCCATTGATGGTTGCCATGACGATTGATAAAGCTTTGACGCCTTAACAACCACGGCCATCGTGGCTTCTTGTAACAGTTTAGAATAGAATCAAAATTGTTTACAACACAATTAATTGTTTAAAACAAAACAAAAAAGAAAGCATTCGTCGGACTGCCGACGGAAGTGAAAACTGTTATTATATAAATCGGCGGTTATATTGATAAAATCTGAAATTTTATAATTATTTTTATCTTGTCCCATTTAAAATGTATATCTAAAAAATACAAAATAGGATAAACATGATTGCCTGTAGTCAAATAAAATTAAAATAACACAATTTGAGGTTTGACCTATACTGAATCAATACAGGTTCGAGGAAGGCTTACTTTATTATAATTTTAATATCTGTTGTTAAATATTTTTCTTCAAACAGGTATTTTCTATTAATAATTTAACAACATGATTTTAGGTTATCCCTATACTGAACCAACACACTTTTTTCATGCATTTACATTCATTACCATAGCAACCAAATTAGAAAATATAGACTTTTAAAAAAAAACTAGAAAGCATGCTATGTCCATTTTAGAGGCATCACCAAGTACACTAATTTAACAAAACTTACAAAATTACGAAGTGCAATGTCCATTTCAGACGTATTGCCAAGTAAACTATTTTAACACAACTTACAAAATGAGGAAGCAAAATGTCCATTTCATCAGTAGCGTAACGTGCTAAACCTATACAGTTATTATTGAGTTTAAGGCTATGAATTTCACTGCCTACTTTATTTCGTCGATTTCTTCTTCTTCTTTTACAAACAGCTGTTACATTAAACTTCTGGTTTATAATAGTAGTACGTGTGTAAACCAATAAAGATGAAGAAATTATAGACGAAATCAAAAACGCAAAGCGTCTGGCTCGAGTTCGTATACATAGTTAAAATCCATTACACAGTTTTCATAAAAAATGAGAATGAGTTTATGATAACTCGGTTGTCTTTGACTCACAGGAAAAACACAAAAACTATTTTGTTTGTCGCTTGAAAACAAATATATTCTTTTGTACACTTTCTATAACCTTAACAGTTTTATAGATATTTGAAGTTAAACGTTTGAAATATCCAACATTATTTTAAAAAATTTTAAAATTTACGAAACAAAATCTTTGTTTTTGGCCCAACTATAAACGTTTTCCTAATTCAAACTACCTTACCTGCTTCTAAATGGAAATTGTTTTTAGTATAAATACAAAACAGATTGTCTGAAAACAAAGTGTTCTAAGACATAGTTTGTAAAAAGTTTCTTAGAACTTGGGAGAGAACTGAGAAAATTTTTCGAAACACTCTGTAATAATGTCCAATGCAAACTGTAGTTGTATGTATAAAGAAATCTGTTACTATTAGCTAAACACTGTTTTGTTTCACCAGTATAACATTTTACAGTTTAAATTAAATCGCGTGACACCTAGATGACCACGTGGGCGGGCAGACAGTTTACATTGTAAATCGTTTGTTTAATTAAATACGACAAAAGTAATATTTAGGGCAGTCGAATGTCCTTAGTTTGTACAATCCATTGTTAGTCACAATTCGTGGGCGCTGTGACGCAACTCAGTTGACAATAGACAATAAGGCTGTACAGTACAATACCGCCTCGTTACCTCTCACTACTCCTGCTTTATTTGTTGTTTCATTAAAACTAATCAAAATAATAGTACTTTTTAAGTTATGTTTAATGTGTCTAAAACTATGATCGTCATTGCGCCCTGATATGTGATAAACTCAGTAATTCAGGAAGAAAAGGGAAAATAGAAGTGGAGGGTGTGAAATCTAGTTTAAAAGAGATGTTTATAGGGAAACCGGTTCATTCAACACAAAATATGTTACATTTCACAAATTTATGATTTCTTGTAAAAGTTTTTATTTAAAATTCGAGTAAAACTGCTAGTAATAACTTGCTTAGTTTTAAATCCATAGGCCTACTGCAAATAAATTTTGTTGGGCTTTTTAGTAGCCAACAAATATATTCCTTTCGATTATTATTAATAATAATCTTCAAGTTCATATTATGTTGTAAGACTTATGTCAGTGTAACTAACACTTATCGTGTAGGGATACTCGTGCCATGTACGAACTTCCTTTCTTTAGCACAACATAGATGACTCAGCCACAAGACTTTCAAGGCCAAGCTGCGTAGGTTACATTACTCGCCTTCGTTATTCCAACAGTAAATATTGATTATAACAAGATAATCGTACAACGATGAAAAATCGATCAATGAAAACATAACTGACTAGACATGTTTAATATAATCGTGATTCTTATGTATTTAATATGACTACCAATAGGCTACTCCACTATGAATGTTGATACGAAATTATGGCAATTCCTAAAAAGTGGGACCGTTAAACCAAAACCTTTCAAATGATATACAAATTGCACAAATTATTAAATTAAGGTGAGCATTTAAGTACATGATTTTAATTGGAATCAGTGTTCCCATTTTTTAAGGTTTCGTTGCAACCAATTAATCCAGGGACTATATTTTCCATAATTTGTAAAGTGCAGTTTTAGTTTCCCTAAACGAAGAATTATTGAAGGACATTTATATAAAACATTAATAAGACCAGTTGTAAACTTTTGGAAAGATATCTTAATCCTTAAAACAGATAAGTGAATAAAGGAGGACCATGGACTTCATTCAGAATGAGAAATAATCACATATATTATTTCTCAAGGCCATTTTTTGTCGGTACACCATAACATCCTTAATACATCATCAAATTACATGAATGAGACATCATTTTAAAGCTTTCCTTAACCGCTACACCGGAAAAATATACAAAATACAATTATACGAAAAAATACAAAAAAATAAAGAGAATCCGAAAGTAACAGCGATGTAAGATCAAGTAAGTTGTAGGGATATATTCCTGGCGTTGGCAACACTGATGGTAACAATACCCAGCTGGAGAGTTGCAGTTACGCCACTACATTGCTATTTTAAATTAATATACGCACTATGCGATACTAAATATACGGTGTGTACTTCAATTAAGTGGGATTTATGTAATTTAGAATGCAAATGCTTCGCACGGGTCAGCTAGTATTAGATAAGTTTTATAATAGCCTAATTTATAAGCAAAGAAAAAATGTAATTCTGTGCATAAGACCACACGGGAGAAGTGTAAACTTTTTAACACAACTTATGAAATGAGGAAGCACAATGTCCATTTCAGAGGTATTACTAATTAAACTATACATTGCATTAACATTAACTCATTAAGCCTATGATGTAGGACAATCTGTTACACTTACTCATATTATATACCCAACACAAATATACTACATTTGCAATGCGTTCGTGGCCTTACCGGCTAAGGCGCTAGTATATGGTGATGGAATCTGTTGGTTCGAATCTCGGTAAGACCAAAACATTTTTCAAACAGATCGAATAGAGCGTTTCACATTAGGAGCGTTTCACTTTAAGAGTGTTTCACAAAATGTATGGTGAAACGCGTGATGGTAAAATTCGATCCACCCCCAGCAACAAGAAAACTATATACTCTGCTATACACATATGTATACAAATTGGTTGGACGTGGTGCGCCTGTAGAAGTTTACACTTCAAAAATATAACTCAGGTAGTAAGGCCATGCAGAGAAATTAAAAGAGGTAATGTCTATGAAAAATTATCAATGGCAAATCAGCAGGCAGAAGAAATTTGAAGGCAGTTGAAAGACCCAGAAAGTGAAGAAGATTTTAGAGTAATGGAGCAATGGAATGTTTATAATAAACCTTCTCCATGTATTAAAACAAATGTGTTATTCATCTATGGAAAACATTTAATTTTTTTTAAATAGTACGAAATATTTAAAAAATAAAATTAATAATATACATAGCCTTCGGTAACTCGAACTTCCATCCCGAATTTTCTAAACCAATCTCAAATTTTGGACTTGGTGTCCTGAAAAAGCTACAAAAGTCCCAAATTGAAACAAATAACGCAAAAGCTTATTTCTTTACGTTACTTTCAACTGAAACAATCCTTATAAAAGCCATTAATAATGTGTTTATGATAAACGTTTAAGTTATGTTTATGTCTTCAGCAAACATTAGTAATATTACTACTAGTATCAGGTTATTTAAAATGTATAAACATAATTTAATAATTTAATAATCTATTGTTAGGTTTACAAAAGAAAAGGAACCCCACTGGTGAATTTACCCTTGGAGTATTTGCCAAACTTACACCTGACCAATTTCAAAAAATAATTGAATTAATATTTGAATAAATTTATGTGTACTGTATTTGTAAACCATATTGAAGGGGGTCTTATACAGCATACCCTGAATATATTTTAATGAGGAATAATGGCCACCAAGTTTATACAGTTCAAGAATACAGACATTCACATAACCTTTCAAAAGTATTTGCTTTACTTTTGCTTAGGTTATTTTCTGTGATTCATTGGACTGGTGCTCCTATAAGAGTATTTGGTTGATGCTAAATTTAAACACATCAACCGATGAATTTACATTTCAGTAATAATTACTAAAGATGACATCACATTTAATCTTAAAATTAATACCTATAGTTTTTTCTTTTTTTATTGCTAATGTTTCATTAAGTCTACTTTTTTTAATCCATTCTCAAACCAAGACAATAAATTTTAAATTTAACCAAATTTAAATTGTGTCACGTATTTTATATTATGAGGCTTTGTCCTGACTGAATGACTGCCTGACATAGAATCAATGTAGAACAAAAATTACTTAAGCTTAAGATACAAATACGAAAATTTTAAACTATATTCTTATGGAGTCATAAACGCACATTAAGAAAGGACTTTGCAAACTTCTTTCATTTTAAAGAGTAAAAATATTGAAAATTCGGAAGTTCACTCATAGCCCTAAAACAGTTGTTCGGATCAAAAGCTTAACAACACAAGTTTGTTTACATTCATTACCATAGCAACCCATTTAGAAACAGTTTATTAATCTTCACAACCAACAGCTTTTTTAGGTCATATTAACAAACTAAACACAAACAAAAAGCAACAAAAATGCTTACTATATTATAATTCAATTCAAACATCAGTTGTTACATAAATAAAACAGCTGATTTGGATCAAAAACTTAACATAATTTTAGGTTAGGCCTATAATGAACCAAAACACGTTTATTTGCAAACAATTTGGCAAATTTACAATCAGGTAAATTTACTCTTCACAGCTAATAGTTTTTTTTTAGATTAGGTAAAATGAAACACAAACAAAAATCAACAAAAAAAGTTTACTGTATTATATTTAATTCAAACATCTGGTGTTACATATTATATTGTTTCCTTTAGTTGGTAATATCAAAGTTTAATTGAAATGTTGATTATTTATTATTTAATATATTAATGTCGAAATTACAACGCATGCCGTAATTCAAATTATTGGGGTTGGTCATGTCTATCGATCTCTGTCTTACATTATTAACTCTATAGGTCACCGCTCAATCGAAATTTTCGTGAAAATAGCAGAGTGTGCAATAATCTGTTTGCATTGGCTTCACCGTGGGTCACGGCCGGGGTTGGGGAGCGAAGAGAACAGGAATGGAGCCCTTGTAAATTATAACGTAAATCACGATTAAAAAAAAACATCCGATATATTATTTTTTATGAGCCACATTAAAAGCATGTTTTAGTTTAGTATTACTGTAATTAATTATTGAGAACCTTAAAAGCAAAGCCTTAAAATAGTCGAATGATCATCCCAAGTTCAATTAGTCTGTTAGTGTAGTATGTGTAATCTTACATGTCCTACATTATTTCTATTAATCATAGCACAGCCGTTATACAGCATTCTTCGATAATGTCGCGTAAACGTCTACAAGTGAACGTTCAGATGCTATTAGCCTGATTCTCGACAGCACTAAAGTTGCGCAAGTTACACTGCAGGTCATCATCGGCAGATATACTTTTCTCTCGGAACAGCTGGTTTTATACAAAATTGCGTTGCTCATACTTTTCGTTAGAATATAGAATCAAAAAGTACATTTATGTTTTTTAGGTTACAGGCTTTTGAACTGTCGTGGTACTTTTTCAAGCCATAATTTCAACACGTGGTATATTTATATTGCTAATTTGTATTAGGCCTATATTCATTTAATACCTTCCAACAAGAATTTTCCGTAAACCACATTCCAAGTCAAGTTTCTGTAAAGGTTACAAGATTTCAAAAAAGAACTAAAATGTAATTATTTGATTATTATAGCTTCCTAGAGGGCTCTGCAAATGCAAACATATTATTGTATACTATGATATTTTCATGGCAATGACGATTGATTAGGTTTAAGATTTTTTATGTAGAAGAGAGGCAATTTTCAAGTTATAAGATATGCCCAAAATGTGATGCAGCAAAGTAGGATTTTCAAACTGGTCAAATAGGTCTAATAAAAAATAAAATTGGATTAAGTTTGAAGTTTGGAGTTTGAATTAGTATGATACCGTAAGCATTTTCTTGGTTTATGTTTGTTATTACTTATCTCTTAAAAAACAGTTGGTTGTGAAGAATAATTACCAGATTCTAAATTTGCCAATTTGGTTGCTATGGTAATAAATCTAAACTCTTTAAATAAGCGTGTGTTGGTTCAGTATAATAGGCCTAACCTAAAATTGTGTTAAGCTTATGACCGAATGAGCTGTGTTATTCGTAATATGTAACACCAGATGTTTGAATTATAACACAGTAAGCCTTTTTCGTTTATTTTGTGCTTGTGTTTGTTTTTATTTTGTTAACCTAACCTAAAAATTTGGTTCTGAAATATAATTAACTGATTCTAAATGTTGGTTGTTATGGTAATGAATGCAAATGCATTCAAAAAACTTGTGTTCAGTACAGGCCACATCTAGAATTGTGTTGCTAATATAAGCTATTGGTTCAAAGCTGTTTCATCTGTTACAGGGCTCGGAGTAAACCCCTTTATTTTTACCATTTTCAACACTTAAAATCAACATTTTGCCAAATCCTTTTTAGTGCACTTCTGCATAGTGTTATGAAGGCACCCTGAAAATTTTAAGGTTCTAGTTATCATAGTTTTGGCTGTACGTTGATTATGACTTCTTTTATTATGTAGTATATTATACTGATTCATCAACTGAAGGTGGTCAAGCTTTCCTGCAGTGGACACTACATTTCTGTTATTTTAACCATTCCTGTGACTACGGCTAGTGCCAAGCGATCACTTTTTAAATTGAAATTGATAAAAACTTATTTAAGAAATTCTATGGGACAAGAAATGTTACGCAACTTAGCTATTCTATCCATCGAACATTCCATGGCCCGAAATTTGACCTATGATGATGTCATTACAATTTTGCTGAACAGAAAGCTCTAAAAAGGAATTTCAATAATAAACATTTTGCACTAAAACTAAAATTGTGATTTCAGCCCAGTACGATCTTGAAATTAAAAGTTACTAGAAAATCAACTAATTACAATAGCGTTTTATTGATTTTATGCACCTACTTTACGTAGTGATTTATTATGCAATAAAATAAACTTTAACGTTGTTTGAGCTGCTTTAAATTGGGTGAGAGAGGACCCCATCCGATTCATTTGCCACTGGCCTCAAACGGTATAATTACGCCACTGCTTAAATTACTTGTTTACTAGAAATGTTTTGATAAAACACAGTATGCCTATCATTTACGAAATAAGAAAAAAGACAAATACATAAGTTAATTTTCATATAAGTAGGCCTAGTGTAAATGATTGTAGAAAAATGTTGTAAAATGTAAACGCATGCGCATGAAAATAACAATTATCCTCAATGAATTACAATAAACGAGTTTATTGACTAATCATTATGTTTCGACGCCCTTTTAATACTAATTCATGTTTTTACTTCGTGTTACAGAAAAAACAGACTGGTTCTAAAACAAACCGAACAAGGGAGAAAATAATGTTATTAGTCCAGATTGAGGTTAAATTGTATAAATGTCATGGCACATGTAACAAACTCGGGACGTAAAAACTTGCACAGGTTAGGATCGGCTTGTATTTACTATCAAAGGCAGTTTGAAAAGGTCAAACATCGCCACAAGTTAAGCTTTTGAAACAGACAACGCTAAATGTAGAGCTTCTAGCGATGAATGGCGGCGGTAATGGCCTTATTAACAACAATTAGAACTTGTTGGAGTTGTGTTTGGACCAACGTTGTACAACAATAAATTATTATTAGTTGCAACAGAACAATCGTGGCCAAGCCTTCATGGCTCGGTAACTTTGTGGATTCCGAGTCCTTAATAATTAGTCGGCACTGTCTAAAAGATCTGACAATTTGTTCCAAACTATCGCAATAATATCATAATAGTTGTGGGTCAACATTTAATGGTAGAAGTGTGGCCTTCAAAATAACTGGATCTAGATTTTTGCTCCCGTCTGGTACCGGTAATTTGGAATCATGAGGAACTAAACTGTAACTGGAAAATGGAAGGATGGACTGAACTTGTCTCAACTATATGGAATTGTAGAGAACTGTGATGAGAGTATAAACAACGTCAAATATTTTATTTTACATCCTGGAAAGAAAAGAAAACCAGGAATAACTAACCTTTAACGTTTACGTAGGCGTAGGCCTATATTTTGTATTTACATATTGAATGTAGGCCTATAAATAGAGAAGCTCGCTTTTGCGCCTCTATCCTAACCTAGAACTGTATAGTTTCAATTCTTTTAAATTCAAGTAATCAATCAAACAAACATTTCGTAATAAACAGTCAAATATGTTTGGTAATAAACCTATTTATTTCACCAATGCCTAAAATCAACTTTTTTATTCCTACTTGTAGTAACAATCTAAGGTCTCCGAACCTGGGACCATAAACTTCGGAGTCAGGCACGCTAACGCCCCATCTACTTTACAACAATGTAGGCCTACTTTATAGAACAAATGTTTCAAAGTAATTGTAGGCCTACTTGATAGAACAAATGTTTCAAAATAATTGTAAACTAGGGGAGACCTCTGCGTGCTCCGCACGCCAACCCCCCACCCCCCAACTCCCTGTTGGAACCCGTTGTGTGCCGTTGGAACCAGTTGTATAGTCAGCAAGGCTCAGGTCTACACTTTAATAAAAACCTAACCTAAAAATTGATTTAAAATTTGAAATAAACTGTCAATGAAAATATTAGAGACTACAGCTGATTACTGAATCAACAATAAACATTACAAATCAGACCTAAAACACACCAACAATAACATAACCTAAATCAAATCATCTGTTGACATTTGAGTAAGTTTAAAGTAAACAACTTATTTATTTGAAACTCAATTAGTTTATCAGCTGTTTAAAATCAAATTACAGTATTTCCTATTTAGCCTAGTTGTAGCATAGGCTACTGATGCATTTTTAAAACTCGGAAAAAACTAAAATAAAAGTGTAAATCAAATATTTAGCTTCACAGTGACTTAGAACTGGAAATTATCTATTAAATAAAAAAAGAATCATCAAAATCGGTTAAGTATTAACTTCAGGAAGTGAGTGAACTAAAATCAGGATTTTTTTTTAAATATATAGATAAGTACATTGGCATGTAAATAAGATGGAACGGAATACATAAACACCCTCTTAATGGAACCTACACACGTTTGTTGAATGCATTTACATTCATTATCATAGCAACCAACTTTGAAAATTTACAATCACTTAATTATTTTTCACAACCAAATTTGTTAAGTTTAGGTTAACAAAGTAAAAAGAAGCACAAACAGAACATAAACGAAAATGACTTAATGTATTTAACTTAATACAATTTTAGGTAGGCTTATGAACAACAAACATTTCTTGAAAGTTTTTAGATTTAGTATCATAGCAATCAAATTTGCAAATTTATAGCAGGTAATTATTCTTCACAACCAACTGTTTTTTAAAAATTAAGTAATAAACAAATTTAGCAGATACATTGAAAATGTTGCTATTTTTAAAATTTGCCTACGATTAACCATTTTTGTACGTACTTTGTTGTACTGTTATTGTTCAAAAACTTTATTCCGTAATACTAAAAATATTGTTTTTCTTAAAATGTATTCCTCAACTCTAGAATCTACAGAAATTATAGAATTTATGCTATTACTATTCTCGCACGCAAGTACTTTATCAATACTATGTAAACCCGATGCTATGCTGAGTTGTTTCAATATCTGTTCTTAGAATTGATCATATATTGTTACTATTATTTTGCAAAATTCTGTGACTACGATTTGTTGTGAAAACTTTGCTCCAAAAACTTAACTTATATAAATAAATACTACTTGTAATATTTTGTAATTCCTCGTTATATTACTTCATTTTGCCACATATGCGCTCGGAAATTCATTTTCCAACATACTTTAATTTCACCTCAAAAGTGATTCCTAAATATTCAGAATTCAATTTGCTGAAATTTATGTATATATTTTCCATTACGAATTATAACAAATCTTCTCCATAAGCAGAGATTTAATTATACAAAATAATTTAGTGCGTTAGTAAACATAAACAGTACCGTTTTAGTCCTTGAATGTAGATGTAAATTGCTCGAGGCCACTATACCATATGATGTAATTATAACCACCGGTTTTATTATTTGCCATTTAAGGTAAAAGAAACATACTAATTATCCAAACATTAATGTTACATTATTTAAACTGCATGATTAGTAGTTCATTGCCGTAGTAGAGTGCTTACAGGTTTATAAGTAATTACACTATATTTAATTACACCTTTCATTATATGAAAACATTGACATTGAAAATCATTGAATTGTTTTGTTTCGATTGTTTATTACACCGTCAACGGCCTTCCACATCGGTTGAGAATCACATAAACACAAATGAAAACGTTAAAGAACGTTGATTGTTCTAGATTCGTAATTGCATTACATTAGGACTCTTACAGATGAAATGTTCTTTAATTAGTTTTTTGATAATATTATTTTGATAAACGGCTTCCAAAATGAAGGTTTTAAGGTCTATATTACGGAATTCTTTTGGGGAAATATATGCGCAAAACATTTAACAAATCCATTCTTCAAATCAAATACATCTCACACTGAAATTCAGTGTATACATTACAATGGTCAGAATTTGTTTTAAAATCTATCCACAACTAATACTAACGTATGAACTAATGTTTTTTACATACTTATGATTTTGTGGACTACCAGCCAGATTTCAAAATTTTATTCTTTGATTGGAAAGAATATTCTACTGATCATATTTAGTACTGATGTACATAGTAGGGAAAATTCTATGAATAAAGATAAATTAACATTACGAGATCGTGTTTAGTGCGAGGCGATGAAAACCGCGGAAATTCGCCGAAGGACCGGAATAACACTTTATGTACGAGTTATGAACGATACATTTCATCACGTTGTAAATAATAATAATAATAAAAGAAGTGTAATTTATCAACATAATGTATCCCAAAAAAGTATAACTTTTTCACCAAACATTTAATATCTATCCTTTGATTTTTTGAAAGCAGACGATTAATAGCTTCCATTTCATTTAATAAACTAAATTATAATTGCAATGGATAATGTAAATCTTTGTCAGACATGTTATCAGAATTGCTCAGTAATATTGGTCACAAAATAATGACAACAATAGTGTTTGCATTGTTTTTTACGTTTATACTGCCAGTTAAATTAATAGCCTGATTTCAAATACAGTAAATAACTACATTATTATTAGTGATAGAAGCAACATGCTACTAGCGCAGCTGGTGTCAGAATGTATAACTACATAGCAAAACGGGAAAATCTCCAGAGCTATCTTTCCCGGACTAAACCTGGAAAATATCACTTTAAATATTCACATCTGTGTAATATTATTAATTATTACTTCGAAAATTATTAATTTCGATACAGTGTGGTGAACAAATTATTACAGTGTTCTTTACAATAATCAATTAGTATTTTCCATGTCATTCTATACTAATAGTCTACTAGTAGTTCTGTGAACAGTAGACCTCGCTCGTTGAAATAACAAATGTGGTTTCGAGCTTAGGTTAAAAATATTGTGCCAGTAAGGAAGAAAGCAGAAGGTTTAGCCAGTGAAACATTATTTTGCAATTCCCGCGATTCCGGGGTTTCTAGTTCTCGTTTTTTCCTTTTCTTGAGCTTTAACTGCTAAAGATTTTCTTTTAGGGGGCATGCGTTTTATGTAGGTTAATAATGCGTAAGGTAGCTAAAAATATCGCGTTATTAAGGGAAAACATATAATTAAATATTTACATACTTAAATAACTAAAACCTAACAATGTATTTACAGTTCCATATCATATTCCAATATTAGAATAACGAAAACAAACTATGTTACAGCGTCGTGATAGTGATCTCAACCCATGTACCAACACTTCCCACGCTGTGTAACGGTAATTTTTGGATGTGCTTTATCGCCGAGAGGTTTCATTTGTTTCATCTCATTTTGTAATTCAATTAAAGTCAAATACTTTTATGGAATAATAATTAACAAGTATACAGTTCAATTCTTTGATTTATTCTCTATAGCCTACTTTCTTATAATAATATGTTATTTTTGGGCAAAGGATATAGTATTCCTAAATTACTATTCAAAAATAGGCCTAGTTTTGTTAGCAGTCTTGTAGTACGAACATAAAAACTGGTGTTTTCAAAATAAGAAATTTGAAATTGATAAATATACAGTTCTATTTAGAACTAAATTACGAAACTTTTTTACAAATATGAAAATAATTACAAAAAATGTTTACTACTTTTTATGTAAGCCTAAAGTTGAACCTTTTCCTTTCGTTACTGAACATGCTTGTTTCTTGAGCTAATAACTTTTTTAATTTTACTTCAATCATTTGTTTACTGGTATATATGAATTCTTTAAACCTTTATCTACAAAAAAGCTATGGAACATTTTTGAATTTTTTTAGAATAAACGTATAAAAACATGGTTGAAACACAAAAACTTGGACGATTTTTAACAAATTCTAAGTTTACTGCCATTTTGTGAGCTTACCGTTAGAGATACGGAAAAAAATCAAGAATACAATTTTGTTTAAAATTTAATTTGCTTTTAGCAAAATATTAGTTTTTAAATTCGACTTACGGTTAAGCCACAAACTGGCTTTGGAAAAGAGCTTACACTGAGAGGAACGGTCCGGCCGCCATTTTTATTTTATTTAAGGGGTTAAAAATGAAAAATGGAAAAAAAACCGTATATATGCATGGCTCGGCCTAGGAATAAGAAACATTCATGCAAAAAATCATCAAAATCGGTCAAGGCGTTTGGCCGTAATCGTGAGACAGACACACAGACACACAGACGAAATGCCGAACGGTCGAGTTAAGGGTCGGCTCTAGTAAAACAGAAAGCAACCTGTGACTCCCTATAGCGGCGGTAGGTTACGCGGACATTGCTCATCCTAAATCCATTTAAAATCCACAATTATTCAAATAGCGTTTTTTTTTTTTTTAATACCAAACTCTTGGGGACAAAATTCTTCATCCGAATGGCTTGGTAATTTTTCGCTATAATTAATAGTTACAATGTAAAAAATATTTAAAATCACGCTATAGCGGCGGTAGGTTACAAGGACATTGCTCATCCTAAATCCATTTAAAACCCGCAATTGTTAAAATAGCGTTTTTAAAAAAATACCAAACTCTTGGGGACGAAATTCTTCAGGCGAATGGCTTGGTAGTTTTTCGCTATAATTAATAGTGACAACATAAACAAATATGAAAAATCAATGTTTTAAATTGTTAATAAATATTAAACAAAATATTTTTCTTAGTTTTGAAAAAGTCATTTGCATGCATATTGACCATAGCTTTAAAATGACATATCGTTTATAATTTTCCGATCAAAAATAAAGGAAAAATTTAGATTTTAATTAACATTGGTCTTATGGAGTGTCAGCCAACATGGCCGACAGCTAGAGCCGACCCTTAAAACGGAGACCTCGCTTACGCTCGGTCAATTATAAAGAGGTAAAATTTGTTTGTTTGTATGTAGGGTTTATCTCTGGAACTACTGAACGGATTGAAAAAATAATTTTACTAATAAAAAGCTTCACTATCCCTGAGTAACACAGACTATAATTCATTTTGATAAAAACCTTGTTTATTTCAATATTTTGTAAATTTAGTTAGGCCTAATTAAAAAATTCTTAGGTTAGGCCTAGACTCATGAATTACCATAGCAACCAATTGAATAAAATAACAGATAAAACAACTGTTTGCTCTAATATTTCCATTAACGCCTGATTTCACACTTTGAAGCAACTATTTGTATTTCTAGCTTTTAGGTTAGGTTTTTATTAAAGTGTAGAGCCTTGCTGGTTCTTTTAACCTTTATTATAACTGATGTTATAAAATATACGAAATAATTTGATTTGAACATTTAACATTATTTACTATCATAGCTTTAGGATTATTATTAGTCGTACACCTTATAAAGAAAACATAACATGATTATATGTGTATAGAAGTTTCCAACGGGGCGGAGCACGTAGGGGTGTCCCCTAGTATTGAAATAAACTGAATTGTTGTATATTATTGGAGTAGGCTACTTACGAGAAGTGAATAGTCTGAATATTTTGTAAAATATTCTGTGTTTAGGCACTTACACACAGTTAGGGTCACACAGACAATGTAGTTTCAATAAAATCCAATAGGTTCGTACCTGGAAAAGAAGAAACCTTTATTTTTATACAATATGAATTTACTTACATTAGATTTTATTTTGTATAAACATTTTACTTTTAATTTAACATCGTTTACAAAAGTGTACACCTTTACCTACACGGCGGTTATTTACTCCTCAGAACTCCTAAACTATTTAATTAATTTTGAAAAATGCCCCGGCAACTTTGTTATTGTAGGTTGTAGTTTTACAGTATTTTAAATATCGGAAAATTAAAAAATCTAAGTAACCTTTCCAGTAAGGTAGTTCATATAGGTATTCAAGAGACGTTTCTGAAAATCTACAGATCTAGCCACTCTCCAAAGCACGTAGCTGTTTCGGAATAAATAAAATTAAAAATGTGAAAGTACACACACATGTACTGCAGCATTAAAATTAGATTTTGTAAAAACATTGTTTAGACGTACTATGTCTCGCGTTGTACAATCGGTTTCATAATGGTATGCAATGTAATAATGTAAATGCCGTTTTAATAAGTTGGCTTTTCCCTATGTTATTCTACTCTTTGTCTTAGCATTGATTATAGCAACTTTAACTTGATACGCGACCTTTTGAGAGGTATTGTGAGTTGTGATTTTAATTATATACAATATATGAGAGACCAAAAATTGAAAGCTCATCAAGTTTTATACTTTTATTTTGTATTTTAACATTTTAAAATGTGCCCGTGTAAAGTTTTAAATGTTGTGTAGCCTACTGTTTGTTCTTTTTTTGTTTTGACAAGTAAATAACTTTTATGCTTGGAATGTGAAATAATATTGTAACGCATTTTTGTGAAGATCTGATGAGGGTGAAGATCGCTGAAGATCGCCGAAACCGGCAATCTGTGTTATTTATAATAATAAGAATTGTTTGGACAGAGAAAATAAGGTATTTAATTATAATACATAAATTCAGTAAAATAAAATATTTTACAAAAACTAATAAATTTGTTTAACTAACTATAAAGTTTAAAGTAAAAACCACAAAAACATTTACTTTAGACAGGGGCTATTTTTCGTCACAGTGCTTTTTAAATATTTTTATAACTTTATAGATCTGAAATTATAAAATTTTAATTCTCGCGACAGAAGTAAGAAGCATTCAAATAAAATAATAATAAATGGCATTGTTTTAATGCTTATAACTGCCTTGCTTTTATAATAAAGTACAAACAGAGATATATCTGAGAATAGAAGAATAATGCAAATTTTTTAAATCTCTTAACTTTAATCTATACAGTTCAATCAACTTAAAACTAATTTATAATTATTAAATTATGAAAACAAAATGATTAACTTACAGTTTTAAACACAATATACAAATTTTAATAAAATCAGAACTACGTCAAATAAATAAATAACTAATTGTTGATGTTTATCTTTGAAATAAAACTTGATGTTGAAATTAAATTAATCTAATTAATCTAATTGGAGTATACGAAATAAAATGTAAAAATGTTCGTGTTCATTTTTATGTACTAATTCCAGGCACTGAAAACGTAGTAGTGAATAAATAGAGCATTTAGATGTAAAATATCATTAAAACAGTGGCCAAAATGGAATTTTATTAACCAGTGATACTTACGGCATATCATTTAAACAATGATAATAGTGGATGTCAATAAAACAAGATACTTATGAAATGTCATTAAAACAATGGTACTAACAAAATTTAATATAAACAATCATTCTAACGCAATGACATTTAAACAACTATACTAAAGGAATTTCACTTAAACAATTATACTAACGGCATGTAATTACACAAATATACTAAGGATTCTAACAAAATGTCATTAAGACAATAATACTAACAGTACTAACGGGATGTCATTACACAATAATATTAACGATACTAACGGAATGTCACTATACAATAATATTATACCAAGATAATGTCATTACACAATAATACTAATGATACTAACGGAATGTCATTACACAACAATATTATTAATACCAAGGGAATGTCTTTACACAATAGTACTAATGATACTAACGGGTTGCCATTACACGATAATACTAATGATGCTAAGGGAATATCGTTACAAAATAATAATAACGGAATATCATTACTCATACCGGAGGTTTGAGGTTGTTTTTTAATTTTGATCGAAATGTATGGTAGTATTATGGTAGACTTATTTAACTTTGGGACTTTCAGTGTTATTTTATTCTACTTGTTAGCAATTAAAAAAAATATCAAAGCCGTTTAAATTGATTTACTTTATACCAAATATATTCATTTTATCTTCTTTTGTATATTGCATATTATAATGTAACTATGCCTGGCAAACACATCAGCTATCATTAATATTACAGTGATAACAGTAGTCACTGTAGTCTACTGAAACACCATCCAATGAAAAATCCATTTCCATCAAATCTTCGATTAAATATCAGCTGGATAATACTTATGTTTTTATATCTAAATACAAGATTTTAAAGTTCAAGATCTAACCCTTGTACAATATCCAATGTTGCTCATATATTTGGCAGTAAGAACCCACGCGTGGACTCACTCAAGAAAAAACATCTGTATAAAACCATAAAAATATACTATAATATACAGGGTAATTTATAGATATTTCATAGCCGGTAGACCATGGGCGTCCCAGCGCTTCCATGTTTGGCACTGTCTCAAAATCCTCAACCACACACAATGTCGACACGGTCTAAGCCCCGAATGATTCATACCGTGAATAATGTTGTACTACCATATGGTCTTAGCTCGAGTTCCTTGTCATATTTACTATGTAATTGATGATAGATAGAACTCATCACTGTCAGTGGGCATAGTATGTCCAGCGTCCGGCAGGTTATTTACCAAACCGAATAACTTCATTTTACTGTTATAGGTCTACTAGTATGTAGTGTCTAGACCAAGAGTTCAATGTCACTTCCCACAGTTGAAAAAAGGGTATTTTCAACAAACTGATTGATATTAACAGGTATTTTTTGTAGTAAAATTTTACAAAACGAACACACAACGGCGTTTATTTTAGTTTTAATATTCATAGAGAATTAGTACAAAATACAATATTATAAAAATAAGGCATGTCGTTTCTCTTGCTTTTAATGTATCTGTGTGTAATAAAGGTGAATCGGTGACTATATTGTCTAAACCTTTTATATTTATGATTAGTAAGCCAGTGAAAAATCACTGGCTGATTAATTAGATACACATCAGAAATACAGCATTTAAAAAACAAACTATTTAAAAACAAAATTAAATCCTACTTATAAGCCTACCTAACTATGCTGTCGGGGATTTTTAACTCGGTAAATGTGTACAATAATAAGGATTATAAAACTGCAGACCTATTTATTAAACATTTATATTTATATTAAGTTATTGTATAATATTTAAAGAAAGATAAAAGTATTATCTTATAATTGCTTTTAATTTCATATTGATAGATCAAATTATTTAGAAGTTATTGATATTATAGTGAAGAAATTAATAATCGAATATGTTTATATGTTATACGAAGATGTTCGAATGTTTCCGAATCTAAACGAATAGATATCTCTTCTTTAAATTTGTATAAACAAAACATATATTGCCAGTAAAAGGTTGTATTTATATACAGTTTACAACCTCAAAGCAAATATTATAGCATACATTAGTTCTATAACTCATATTAAAAAAAAAAACAACTTCACAAGAAATTATAACGATTAAAGTTGTAAA
>JAGFPH010000229.1:762579-775511 GCA_018207615.1 Philaenus spumarius | reverse complement strand
ACTAAAGTGATTATTAATGTCCAGGATGTTGATAGGATGAGTTCCTGGAAGTTGTAACACTCGCGGTTCCACCTACCTTCATGTTGGATTTATCTCCTATAAGAATAATGTTAAGCTTTAACTGATGCTAATTTTCATTTTATAATTATTATTTATGGCTTTTAAAGAACTGGCCATAAAATCGTCATGGGTGTTATTGTACATACTTCGTAGAATGTTTGTTTATAAATCGAGTGTACAGTTGTACTCCAGGAAATGGTCTTGCTCCCTCCATTCAAGGCGTAAAGTCACATAGAACTATGATTTGTGTAACTACACGTAGAAACAAGTTCCACTTGTTACAGCTGTAACAATGTAATTTTACAAAATATTTGTTTTTACTACCATCGTTTTACTTTCTCACTATACTATAGTATAGAGAAAGTATAGTAATCGCAAAAAAAATCGATGTTGAGATTTTTGTGGAAATATCCGTTTTGGGACCCTCTGAGTCTAAAAAAGTGGTTTTTACAAAATGTCTGTCTGTATGTCTGTATGTATGTATGTATGTCTGTATGTATGTCTGTATGTAGACAAAGCTAGAGAGAAAACTATTCGATCGATTTCAACCAAATTTGCACCAGACATGTCCAGTACGCCTGTATAGATGCACGAAAAAGGGTTTTGAACAATTTTGAAAAACAACCCCCTTTTTGGCCAAAAAACCCCCAAAAATACAGTTATTATTTTTTTATAAAAAAACGGCTCTAACGATTTTGATAAAATTAGGCTTATTTGTAGCCTTTAATGTGCCCTACCATATAAAAAAACCCGCATCTTTCTAAAAATTCTCGTTTAGCTAATAATAATAATAATAACTGATTTTTGGGGGTTTTTTGGCCATAAAGGGGGTTGTTTTTCAAAACCTTTTTACGTGCATCTATAAAGACCTAATTGACGTGTTTGGTGCAAATTTGTTCGAAATCGATAGAATAGTTTTCTCTCTAGCTAATAATAATAATATTTATTAGTTAATCTCCTACTTTAATAAAAGTATACAAAGCTAGAGAGAAAACTATTCGATCGATTTCAACCAAATTTGCACCAGACATGTCCAGTACGCCTGTATAGATGCACGAAAAAGGGTTTTGAACAATTTTGAAAAACAACCCCCTTTTTGGCCAAAAAACCCCTAAAAAATCAGTTATTATTTTTTTTATTAATAAACGGCTCTAACGATTTTGATAAAATTTGGCTTTTTTGTAGCCTTTAATGTGCCCTACCATTTACAGAAACCCGCATCTTTCTAAAAATTCTCGTTTAGCTAATAATAATAACTGTTTTTGGGGGTTTTTTGGCCATAAAGCGGGTTGTTTTAAAAAAAATAACATAACCATTTTACGTGCATCTATGAAGACCTAATTGGCGTGTTTGGTGCAATTTTTTTCGAAATCGATCGAATATTTTTCTCTCTAGATAATAATAATAATAATAATATTTATTAGTTAATCTCCAACTTTAATAAAAAAACTCTCCTACCCCACCCTACAAGTCACAGTGAATCTGTTTAGTAATTTAAATGTATTTGTGAGAAAGTATGTGCCAGTTCCTGGTACCGTTTATTTTTTTTTTATTCTGTAAATTAAATATAATTTTATTTTGTAAATAGTATATCTTCTTAATATTTATTTTGTAAATAATATATCATCTTAAAATTTATTTCGTAAACTTTATTTTGTAAATACGTAGTACATCCTCTTAAACTATATTTTATAAATGGAATATCTTCTTAAGGGTCTGCTGTAGTGGCAGCCATCTTGGATTTTTATCCCATAAGAGCAATGTTAAATTTCAAACCATTTATTTTGTTTTTTTTTTATCATAAAATTGTTTGCAAGGTCTCATTTTAAGCACAGTCACAATACGCATCCGTCTTGCAATTTACATTTTTTTTAAATGCTTTTGATTTTGACATTTTGTAAGTACAAAGTTTGAATTTTTTTCCTAACACAATAAGAAATTAATAACGAAAAATAATTTGCAAGAAGGATCCGAAATTTTATAAAGAATATTCAGTTTTTTTTTTCAACACTCAATTACAAAAGATAGACTTATAAAATGGTTTGAAATGAGGCAATGTCAGCGCAAGAAATTGCACTGTTTAGATAGGGATATAGTGAGAGGCGCTTGCGTTCCGGTGGATTTCTCGTTTACTGGAGCAGACCCTTAAACTCTATTTTGTAAATATTATATCTCCTTAAACTTTATTTTGTAAATATTATATCTTCTTAAACTTTATTTTGTAAATATTATATCTTCTTAAACTTTGTAGATACAACTAGTAATTTTAAATAATTTTAGTTCCAAATAGTTTCGCTGTGTATGTCAGTACCTACGTGTGTCAATACATCGTATATACTCTATTTTACCACGTTGTAAGATGCCACTTTACATGAAGTTGATTTTAGTAATACCAAAAATAAAACTGAAGAAAATAAAATCTAAACAGCAACTTGTCTTGTTTGTGTACTTGACACGTATTTGAACGTTTCCAACCAAATTTGTATTTAGGGTACATGTCAATGCATAAATGGTTGCGCCTATAACCAAAAATTCAAGAAAAATAATGTCTAAATACGGTGATTCAAAATTCAAAAAATAGAAGTTTGCCATTTTTGGAAGCCCAAGTTGTTATTTTACAATACAAAGTATTGTAAGCCATTTTTATTTCTATTTCTTATTCTCATAACCGAACCTTTAGTCTTTAGAAGTTATATCTACAGAGGAAAGATCATATACCCAGAGAGCCCATTGTTATACCAAGAGGGCATAACCCAAAATTTTTAAATAAACAGACAAAATTACACGCCCCTACACGTGGTACCTAATGCCAAAACAAACATTAAGGTCGAGAGTGAATCGTGTCCTCTTTATAGAGCAGCCGTTCAATTTGGCAATACTATGTTCGCTTGTTACTGGTTCAAACGCTTTACACTTTCCTATTCCAGTTATACATTTATGTCTTATAAGCGTTTGAACTATGCATTTTGTCAATCCTTAATCAGCTGTATCTAGTAAAGAGTTTGAATTAGGAAAACACACAATAATAAAAGGCTTAAAACCGTCTTGCAAAAAATAATTAACTCTTTTTTAATAGGATCAGTAACGTGTAAGTGCACCTGGTTGTTTAGGCCAGTAATACTTACTTTTGCAATATTCTGTTACATAATAAATATTCAATTAAGGTACATAATATGAAATTCCCGTCTTTCCTTTTCATTTTAAGACTAATATGATAGCCTCTATTTTTAATGATACTGTACAATTACATTATTGTGTTTCTGTTATACATAATATATATTACCATATTTACTTAATTAGAAATATGGTATAAATTTTACATAACAAATAAATAAATTAAACCAAAACCATCTTATACATCTAAATTTTACCACCTACTTCGTTAATTACCTCATTGCCTTCGAGGAGTTATAGAATATGAGAATGTTCGTTGTAGATAACAATACTTTCACTAATATTTCACTTTTAATTGTTTACAATCCTACCCAAGTAAATCTATAACTCCATTATGAAATAAAGCCGCTTGCCATCTAAATATGACGAGTTTCCTTTCGTGCAGATAATAGCCCCGTTTAAACTGCTGTTCGCTCATGCAATCTTCCTGTGGTGTGTCTTGGATCTTTAACATTAACAAATTAATATGGTCCTTTTTATTTATTGTTTTACCATTGTTTCATTTCTTTGGGCTGGCTTAGTACGAGGCGAGTTGGAAAAGTACTTAGCCTACCTTCTTGCCTTAGCTCGATAGCTGTCTTGCGCAAAAACATTAGCTTTTCTGTCATGTGGGCGTTCCAGATCAGCAATTTTCCGAAAATTTTGTTGTTTAAAATGTTTATGTCAATAGAAGATCCGGCTGTGAAATAAGGCCTGTTATCTGATTTATGAATGCGAGAAACCTTAAACCTGATGAAATGCATCGGCAAGTTTTTAAGATTTAAGGTGGCAGTACAATGAGCGATAAAATTGTTGTTAAATTTCTTTAAGGCAGTTCAAAGAAGGTAGAATGAATGAACATGGTGTACCAAGCAATGGGCGGCCTTTTGTTGTTAATGGAAATTTGGTAAAAAAATACAAACTAAATGTTTCATGTACTACATTTTATAACTACAATCAGCTGATTAAGTTATTGAGCTGTTTTCTGAAGCGCTATATGTTTAGTATTAGTTGAGTGACACGTAGTTGGTTCTAATATTCATGTTGAATTACTAAATATCGTATTAATCAATCTTTTGTAATTGAACGAGCAATTCTTGCTTGATATTCTTTCTCGCAAACGGCTATAAAAGTGATGAAATAATGTGCTTTTTATATGCTTTTCGCAAAAGATTTCTCGGTATAGGTTTTCATCTTTGGAAAAATAGTTTAAAGTAGGTGACTCACTAGACCAACGAACAACAACCAATGCATTTCGGCCTCTCGTCCATATCAAATGAAAGTGTTGGGCCTAGGGATTCCACCAAGTTAGCTCTGAAAACTGGTCAAGTTACATCATTTTTGTTATAAATTGATCACAAAAGGAAGAAAAACGACACTAGTGGATTACCTCTCTTGTCAAAAGAAGGAAGGAATGTGGTGGGACAAAATTATTGTCTGACCTTAAAGCTGAATCAGAATATGTGCTACTTTAATTAAAGCTACAAATTTCGTACATCTGTTGAATTGTTTAGGCCCCAAAATTTCCAAAGATGACACCTCTTTTCGGACAGCTGTATCTGATTAATGGCCACTCTGAGATATTTAGCTACCTGGAGTTTCATATGCCACCTTAATGTAAACCTTTTGAATTTCAAAACAGGATTGTACCTGAAATTTGTTCAGCTATAATTTAAAGTCTACAGCAATATGTCAAGGTAAGTAAACACTTTGTTTTGTATAATATTACATTTATTCGTGAAATCAAACACAACATAATGCAAACTTATTTTCAAGTACATGGAGCATATTTATGTATTTATTATTACAAAAAGAAAAAAAGAAGAAGCAACTGTAATACATTTGTAATATAGTATAAGTTTTTAAATTTGGAAAATTGAGCATCCTCGTTTGTAGATTTAATTTTTGTAGTACTGTATCTAGTTATAGTATGGTGAGAATGTAGAGACAAATTGAGCCATTTATGAAAAATCTGAGTTTTCTGATGGGAGTGGTGCTACTTTATGAATTGATTGTGAAGGTGGTAGGTTTATTGTAGCTGTTTAAGTATTTAGGTGTACCTCAGCATCACTGGTTTGGGAAGCAGTTACGTAATGAGGATGGGAACTGTATGTGTGGAGGAGGTGGCCAAGTATGGGAGTAACCATTATTATGTTGATTACAGAACCTGATCTGGGGTTGTGAATGAGGTGTAGTTGTATTACTTCTCATATAAACCCATATCGGCTTTGAAAAGGATTTCTCCGACCAAATGCTCTACTACACTTTTCGTATGCTGACTGTATTTTCTGTGCTTGGCTGCAATATGATCCCCATAAGTAGAGCTTTCATCTCGTAAACATCGGTTTTCGATTATTTCTATCATTAAGTCATAAGCTTTGTCTGCTCTGGATTGGTTACGTTGGTTTGGTGCAGAGGGAACTAGGAAGCGTGATTTCTTACGTCTACTTCTTCTTGGTGTTGTCTTTGATTCATCTTTGTTTGGACTTGCACAATCTGGCTCCTGATTCTGACTTGGTTTTGCCATAAGGTTGTGCAATAAGGGTTTGCAATTTTCCTCTGTGTTGATTTGTCTTTCCTCGATGTTTTGGTACGCAAGCTCCTGAAACAGAAATTAAATTAACTGTATTTAAATATATTATAAGGTTGTTTTTCACTTCTTTAAATACAGAATGTCCCATAACTAAAGTGCCAAACTTCGTGGAATGATTCTATGGGTCAAAATAAGAAAAAAAGTTAATATAAACACAGACCCGAAAACACTTCGTTTTCTAGATATCCGCCATTTTGTTTTTTGTTAAAAATAATTCTTATCTAGAGAACGGTTTGACTGATTAAGTTCAAACTTGGCATGATATATCTCAAGAAAAATAAGCGATTAAATCCAATTATGAGTTTCAAAATGGCGGCTGTTTGAATATTTCAATCCTAAATTACTCGAAAACCACACCTTTTTTATAGCCCTTTTGATTCCCTTTCGGATGGTGTAACTGGCAAAACAATTGGATGAAATATAATAGTTAAGTTATGTGTAATAATTGGTTTATTCAACCCGGCATTCTATACCAACACAGTAAACACAGCAATATTGTTTGTACTTTGCTGTCATTATCTTTAACTCTAGAATTATTTTGTACAAAAACCAAAATAGCGGATATCTAAAAAAAACAAAGTGTGTTCGGGTCTGTGTTTAACTTTTTATTTTATTTTGACCCATAGAACCATTCCCCGAAGTTTGGCACCTTACTTATAGGACACCCTGTATATTAATGTCAAAAATATAATTTCTAAGAATAAAAACACAAATCTCACAAACATATGTTTATTCGTCAGAAGCGTTTCAACGACAAAGTCATCATCGTCAGTAATTTTTGAGCTACAAACTAACTTAACAATGTGTTGCACTACATATTTATACCCTATCTCGTAGTAGGAAGTGGTCTTAGTTTTTAAACAATCAATAGGATTATCAAAATAGTAAAAGGCAAACCTATAGGTTTATGATTAAAATTAACACAACTGTGCTTAAATATTGACATTAAGTGGTTAAATTCTAAACCTAGAAACAGATGAACAGTGTGAAATCTTCAAAAAAATAAATAAAAACTCTAGTACATGTTTGCTAACAATGTGCGATATCAAAATCATCAACAAAAATACTTGTAAATACAAAGAAACAATGTTACCTAAATGAAAGTCTTGTTAAATACTAATCCAACACACAACCAAGCTTTAACTAATGACATAAAGTGGTTAAATTCTAAAGCTAGATTAAATGACATGTTTATGATCAGCATTTAATAATAATAAAAACAAAATTGTAATGCATAAGAAAATAAGTTCTAGTTCATGTTTGCTAACAATGCGCAGTACGAAAAACGTAAAGGGAAAAACAATGTATACATGTATTTAGAAAGAAAACAACAATATCAACAAAATAGAAATATGGATCAATTATATTATTAAGGTAAAGATTATGTTAAATTGAGTAATTACATAAATTGTTTTCAAGCAATTAGTTATTGTAATATTACAAATAAATTTTAACATACTTTTTGTGAATAGAAAAGACAAACGGTTGGCACCCTTGGCATGTCATTTAGCATATAAACCAGCGCACACTGACAGATTTATACCACATGACTCATATCATACACCTGCATACAAAAAAAAACAGCTTTCAACTCTATGGTCAACCCCTTGGTAAATGTACCTTTATCGCAAGAAAGCAATAAACCGAAAAACAACACATTTATGATGTTTACAAAACAAACAATTAATTAATTAACCACATAATAAAGAAAGCAATTTCGATAAAAATAAAAAGACAACGATGCACGCTAAACGGCAATACTAAAGAACAATGGCATACACTTCGTCCTTTTAACACAGTTAACACATCCTTCAATGAACATGCCAATCTTAAAGTTAGGCTTATCAGAGAATAATGTTGCCACAACAAAAGATATGAGGTATTTATTTTATTAATGTTCAAAGAAATACATTGTCCAAATAATTAGAAACATAAAGTTAGAGTTTAATACTTTGTCCATTAAAACAGACCCGAAAAAATCAGTTATAGGAGAATACTGCCTAGAAGAAAACAACTATTTTAAAGTAGAAAACATTACCCTTTTAATAAATGTAACCCGAGAAAACACACTAGACGCTTGAGAAACATTATAAATAAACAGAAAAATATTTGTCAACAACGAATTAGGCCCGATAAACAACTCCTTGTTAATGTTTAGTTTTATTATTTAGATTTGTATCAACATTAATACATCTAATTTCTTAACTATGTTTATTATTTTTCTTATGGACACTTTTTGATCTTTTTACTAGTCTACTATGTAAATTGCAATTGATATGAATCTTGCACACTTAATATTAATCAATGTATATTATTTATTTGTTAATACGCTTAGTTATTTAGTTGTTGCATATGTTCACACGATACAATTAAAACATTTATTGTACGTATTAATATGTGAATGTGTGAAAGAAGTATGTTAACATTTTATTTATAATATTTCATCAACTAATTTCTTAAAACCCATTTATGTAATCACTCAATTTAACATGGCCATTAGTCTAATAACATCTTTTATACATGTATAATTATTTGTTGAAATTGTTGCTTTCTTTCTATATGCATGAATACATTACGTTTCTCTTTATGTTTTTGGTATTGCACATTGTTATCAAACATGCATTAGAATTTATTATTATTATTTTATGTATTTAATTTTGTTTTATTATTATTACACACTGTTCGTAAACATCTAATTTAATCTAGGTTTAGAATTTAACTTTTTTTGTCACTAGGCAAGGCTTGGATTATTTTATTAATATTTAACAAGACTTTTATTTTGGCAACATTGTTGCTTGTACAGTACATGATGTATTTTTGTTGATGTTTTTGGAATTGCTCATTGTTATCAAACATGTACCACATTTATTATACGTACTAGATATACATGGACTTGCAAAAATCAATTTTCATTTACTTATTTTAAGATTTCACACCATTTTTAAACATGTAACTTAACCCAGGTTTAACTACTTATTGCTTAAAAGTGTAAGCATGGTATAGTAGTTAATTTTAACCATAATAGCTTTGCTTGGACTATTATGTTAATCCTATTGGTCGTTTAAAAAATAAGACCACACCCTTATATGAGAGAGGGTTTAAATATGTAGCACAACACCTTGTTAAGATAGTTATAATTTAGTTGTAGCTCAAATGTCACTGAGGATGACGTCTTGGTCGTTGAAACGCTTTTGACGAATAAACGTATTTCTGTGAGAATTGTATTCTCTTGTTTTATTAGTAGATTTTTTCTGATACATATTACGTGTTAGTCAAAGTTACATAATATGGAGGACTTCAAGGTTTGAAATTGTTCTTTGTTTTCAACAGATGCCTTCCACTGATGAAAAATGGACGCAGGTAGATCCAAGTTCGAATGTAAATGAACATTTCTCATCTGCATTGGAGCTATTGATGGAAGACACTGCTCCGATACACAGCGAACGTGAATATTAAGAATTAAAATTTAGCATAGTTTTGTTGGGTACGTATTTGTATCATTATTTCTTGCCAGGGTAAAAACAATTATAAATATAAAACTTATTTCCATAATACAAATTTTACCAGGAATTGGAATAAACATGAAGAAGTCTATTTTGATGTGATATTTTTATTTGTTGCAGGTGCACATTATTGTTTCTTGTTTGCGGACGTTGGTTGTCAAGAAATAATTTCAGATGAAGGTGTCCTAAAAAATTCTTACATATTGAAATCATTACAAAATAATTGCTCAACTTGCCACAGATACCAAATAGGTAAATGAAAATTCCATATTTACTTTTAGCTGATGATGATTCTGTTCTATATGAAAATTTAATGAAAGGTGATTCAGTAGATACAAAAAATGTTCCAAGAAACGAATTTTTAATTCCAGATTAAGATTGCACGTCGGTTTATAGAGAACGACTTGCAATTATGTCATCTGTGTTTAGAGTTCTTCGCAAACCAATTTTACTACCTCCAGGACAATGATGGTTCAGGCATGTGTGCACAACTTCTTAAGAAAAAACAAACTACTATTCCGATGTTTACAAGCCGCCTGGTAGTTTTGATGGAGTAAGGAGTAACAATCCCAGGAACTTGGAGAACAGTGAACCGAAACAGCGATCTACAATCTTTTCTATCCTAACTATAAAGAGGTAAGAAAATTGCATCAAGTTAAACAATCTGGGAAGAAATCGCTGATAGGCGCATCGCTCTACTATATATAGTACAATGTGTACATAGCAGAGTATTTTTTTTTAGTTTACTTGGTAATACCTCTGAAATGGACATTATGCTTCCTCATTTCGTATTTTGTTTTAAAATATTTTACTTGGTAATACCTCTGAAATGGGCATTGTGCTTCCTCATTTCATAAATAAAATTGTGTTAAAATAGTTTACTTGGTAATACCTCTGAAATGGACACTGTCCTCCCTCAATTTATATATTTTTTACTTTCTCCCCCTATACCATAGTATATGGAGAAAGTATTGTATTCGTCAAAATTTTCGAGTTTGAGTTTTTGGTGGAAATATCCGTTTTGGGTCCCCCTGAACCTAAAAAAGTGGTTTTCGGAGTGATGTCTGTGTGTGTGTCTGTATGTGTGTCTGTGTGTCTGTGTGTCTGTGTGTCTGTGTGGATGTTATCACACCTAGAGCCTAAACCAGTCGTCCGATTTTGATGAAATTTGGTATGGAGGTACTAATCCACGGTATCTCCAGGCGTTTTTTTTATTTTTGTGAACTTTTTATTTTTAAGGGTAATTTTCCCATAAAAACCCTTAAAATAACGGAAAAATCAACTTTTCTCAAAAACGGCTCTAACGATTTTTAATAAAATTTTATAGTTTATTAGGGACCTATAGTACTATAAACTGAATCGTTCGAGCCGTTTTTGAGAAAAGTTGGTTTTTCCGTTATTTTATGGATTTTTATGGGAAAATTACTTTTAAAAATAAAAAATAAAATATTTTTCTATTAAGTTCCGATAATGAGGGAGAAAGTATGTGTCAGTTTCCTGATACCGTTTATTTAATAGTTTATTTGGTAATTCCTCTGAAATGGACATTGTGCTTCATCATTTTATAAATTATGTTAAAATAATTTACTTGGTAATACCTCTGAAATGGACATTATGCTTTCTCATTTTGTAATCTAAAAAGAGTGTAAAGTAACATAAACATGATTGTCTGTCTATTCATGACAGTTTTCACTTCAGTCGGCTGTCCCACGACTGCTTTTTATTTTATTATTCGGAAGGAAGATTAGAATAGCAAGATATGTATGTTTGAAAATCTGAATGTAAAAGGATAAAACTTAATAAAAAATGTCCATTCAAAATTACGTACATAGTGAACTTTAACATGTTTCGTAATTTATGTGTACTGTGATTTTGTAGAATAATTAAAAATAATGTAATTTATATTTGATTTGTTTTCTATTGAGCGCAAAAACTTGATTTAAGTAAAATAATACGATTTCTCATTGAAATAATAAAAACGCGTTTTAAATACGTACTAAAGTGAAATAAAAAGTATTGACTTACCTCTGTGTTCGCTGACTTTTTGACCGCAAATTTATCCTGCAGGAATCCCATACTGCTAAATGCAAACCATGTGGATTTGTAGACTTTACCAGCGCCACTCCCAGTTTTGTTTTCTTCTCTTTGTCTTTCGCGGCGAAAAGATGTCAATAAAGATTCTATTTTCTTTTTCACATCGTTCACATTGCCTTGTAAAAGCTCACTTATTTCCCTCCAAGCATCTAACCTTTTCAATTTGTTTTTATATTCACAGTTCGTAGGATCCCATAAACATTCCCGTTCGCGGTAACAATCTATCAGTCTTAATGCAGTCTCATTATTCCACTCCATACTAAAGCATTTGTCGACACAAGAAGAAATTAATACAACGCACACCCGTTCAACAGACAAGGCAAACACAAATGAACCAACAACCAACGAACGATCTGCCCGGCGTCCCTACTAGGATAGGGGGCCCAAGGCCAACGCTTTGATGTTACCGCCAGAAATCCGAATCTTAACCAAGGTCAACCGCCTCGTTAACTTCGATTTACCTCTCTTACACACTCGCTGGCCAACGAAGCGGTTGGTTTTGTTCGTTGGCCGAGATTTGCTTAGTGAGTGTGTACGCGCCAGACTATATTTTTTACATTCAATATACTTAGCTGAACTGATAAAATATTCAATAATCAGTTGTTTTCTCTAAACAACTGTTATTCTAAAAGTGTGTATGTCAGTAGTTGGATTAGATTACAATTTGTTTGGGGCGGATTCTTCCCCTGAAGGAAAATCCTTGCGCACTAACGTTAGGTTTATTATGCCCCTGAATGTTAGCAATTAGTTGTAGTTATCCATCGTATACAACTAACACATATACAAACAGGTGAATGTTTCCAATTTAGGTTAGAAAACCCAAAGATTTGTCACCTTAATAAAATAAAATTTATGTTAGTTTGTTAAATACCTACCTTAATATTTTATAGTGAGATACACCCAATTGAGTAGTCCTAGATGAGCAAAAAAACAAAAATAATTAGGACACACTAATTTAATAATTTAATTAAAACATTAATTTATTTTTAAATTCCAATTTAATAGTTTAAGTTTGAAGACAGAAATAAAGTAGAAACTGAAGTTTTATTTGATAACAGCCCTAAGGAATTTGTTGAAATGTTGTTTTTCTACACTATTTTTTTTGTAAATGGAACCAATTAGAATATAGGGGGGGGGGAGAGTAATATTTTTTAATAGAAATAGAACTATCAAATCACTGGTGTACCCTAGAATGAATACAGAAGCGCTGTCATGTTATGCATTTACTAGCCATTTTCGATAGGAACGATTAGCTATTGCAGTGACTCTAATGGTGAGACCTAACTAAGGTCGGGAGTGGTCAATGAACACCGAGCAAGGTCCCCAGAACACGCTTTGGGGTGTTATTAGAAATTGTATTTATGTGTTCGCAATATAACGGCCGCACTTTACGTCCTATTTGGTACAAAGTCCAAATTTGGTACACACGTTAGTCACTCGGACGTGTACGTTCCTTTTTTAGAATGAAACGTTTTTGAAGTTTTCTCTATAAACAAAATAATATAGGAGATTATTCTGCACATTTTTTT
>JAGFPH010000229.1:730685-752579 GCA_018207615.1 Philaenus spumarius | reverse complement strand
AGTTGTACTTTGGCTTTTGTAGCTTTATCACTGAGGATGGCGACTTTGTCGTTGAAACGCGTTTGATTTATTAAACGTATTTGTTGTGAGATTGTGTGTTATTGTTTTATTTCATCTATATTGTTCTCACAAGTCCAGCTCAGTATTTACTTATTCATTAGGCATATAGGCACAAAATAAGCAAGTAATTAATTATTTGATTGACTTTAGAATTTTGTTTGAAGTTTTCGTCCTGAGATTACACTTTCAATTAAGTCAATTGAGAACGACTATTATATGGTATAATGTTTGTATTTTAAGGATGTGGTTCAAGATATCCTTTTATTAGAATGCCTTTTCTTTTATGCCCTCAACCAAAAATGAGCCAGAATTTGATAACACTATAATTTATGTTCAATCAAAAATTGAGTATTTATGGTTTCCTGGCAAATTTGAAACAACAATCTTGAAAATATCTTACCGTACTTTTATTAGGCACTGAGATCAACAAACCTTCGTAAATTAAACTAGTCTCTATTAATTAATACAGTAATGGGCCGTTTACGTATCAAAAATATTTCTACTCTGTTATTTAGCATAGAAAATTAAGAGTTGTTTCTTGAAGCCTACGTGATCCAGTACTTTGACCAGTTCAAGGGCAGGCGACATTCCGCCCCCATCTTATATGTATTGTTATAAATAATTGGTAGGATGAACACCTGCATTGCCCTCAGGCACCTTGTCGGCGCTTAATAGAGAAGGTGTTAATTAAATATATCGACCAGTTGTTGTAAACAGGCATTGACCTGCAGAAACTAAAGTAGGGCCTTGAACAGAAACATTGATGAACTTTATACTTTGCTAATCTTAAGTAATATTTTTGAGAGTGGCGTCGACTGTCTAGAACTCTTAGAAGAATTTAGGGAAAATAACTTTCGGTTTCGGGGCTTACATGAGTGAAATCAATTATCTTCTGTTCTTACTCTTCTTTTTTGCTTAACTCTACTGCCGATTCAGAACCATCCGAAAACTTTTAAAATTGATTTGAATCCATAGCCAAATGTTTTAATTAAGTGCCATCAATTTCTTGCTTTATCCAACTGATTAGATCTAATCACCCAACTCTACCATCGACCAGATCAAATTTTCTGGCTTTTCAGTACAACCGTGACTGCAATGGCTCCTAAGTTGTTCAATGCAGAATCCAATCAACTCCAATTGCTTTAAGTTTGAACAATCAAGAAATGAAAACTCACTTCAGGACACGGACGACTACACAACACAGCAGGACCCGGGGTAGTGCCTTCTTCTGAGCTTCATGAGAGACATCCAGTGAGGTTTTACACGATGACGGACGGACGCTTCATTGTCGTCGGCGGAAGCCTTCATCGGAGCTCCAGTAATCCTATATCGGTTGGACTGCGGGCAGTGAAGTCATCCAGCACAATTCACACTTCTTCGACGGACCAACACGACACTACACTACGCCGGCGGACTCTTTCTTCTAGTCTTCCGTTGTCCGACTGTCGGTCGGGCTACGGGTAGCGATTTCTTCTAGCGCTAATTCATTGTACTATCAATTTCAGTCAGCTCTTCACTTCTGAACTCGAGACGGGCCTTCATCGCAGCTCTGCCAGTGATGTTTAGGTACGGGTTAAGGTGTTCGGTCGCCGGTCTCGGGGAATGACTTCCTGTTTCTTCTGTTTCAGCCCGACTTCTCAGAACTCGAGATGGGCCTTCATCGTAGATCCGGGACGCCGAGTATGCCAGTGATGTTTTAAGCATGGGTCTTGGTGATTTGTAGCGATTTATTCCTGCATGCAATAACCGACTTGTTTGTTTCAGCTAGTCCCAGATTGACTCTTGCAGTCATTAGGGTTTTACCCTAGACGCTGCTATTACCTCCTCTGTGAGCAATTTGGGGAGAGGGGGATGGTTTAGTGAGTAGTTGGGTCCGCGCAGCAGCGGATCGGAAAATGAAAACTGTGGTACTTTTTGTACGTCGAGCTAACAATATCATTGACACTCGCATTTGGTTTGAATACTAGGTATCAACAAAAACGTGTAGGTCTCCTTCCGTCAGACCTACTAGTTACAAAGCATTGAAGAATTTCTAAAGACACCACTCTTCAAGCTTTCCTCTTGTTCGGATTGAGAATCCATCTGATATTATAAATTACAAAATTAAGTAAATTTGCAATAATCAATACTCATTTATTTAAGTTAGGTTATGCGTATGCGCGGCACATCAAGCAAACTTTACCTGACCGCAGACTTTCAAAAAATATAAAAAAGTGTTAAAAGCGAGGTCAGTTAATCGTTTATATCCCGCCACAAACGACTGAAAGATTTGAGGAATTGATAGATTCTGACTCCCACAGCTCCTGTTGAATTGAATCAACCTGTTATTCGACACAAAATGAACCGGAAACACGATTTAGTGTGATCGGATCTGCTAGTATAGACTGGGATTTGAAGGGGGTTGAGTATGCATGGAAATCCTGACGCAATTTTATGCATGGAAATCCTGACGCAATTTTATTTCTGATTATTATTATAGGCACTATAGTGATCATAAAAAGCCTTTTCGTCGCCCCCCAGCGTGGTCGACATCGCCAGGTGGAGGAGGGAATATGGTGGGGGCGCCGTCTATTAAAACGCTTAAAACGTGAGAACCGTTGAAGATAGAACATTGAACAAAGCAACAATATACTCCATAAAATATGAGCTAAAAAAGGTTATTACGTTTATAGTCGTATAGTTGTTGGTTTATGAGTAAAGAGCATTTTTATTGGTAAATGAACAAAAACGGTGATTCAAATAAGCAAAACCAATAGTTTTGTACTAAGAAAATCACTAAATAGGTCAAATATAGACATTTAAGTTATTAAAAGTGGTTCAGTAAATTTAAGAAAGCATGTTGAACAGTTAATGCTACTGTAGAGGTGTTTTAAGTAGTTCTATTATATACAAGTTCGTGTTGCCACGCAGCAATTTTACCGGATTTTGTAGAGGATATACTATAGTTCAGTCAATCTATACATCCATAGATGCAAAAGGTCGGGTAGTTCTGATTTTTGGAATGTTTTTCGTCGACGGTGGCGCGCGCGGAGCACCCCCGAGGTTGAAAACTTGGAATTTTAAATAGTACCCCTATACATATGTACAACATGCTCAAGCCCCATCAGACCCTGGACTAGTAGCTGCAACTAAATCGCCACATCGAGTAACCATGACTATCTTGTTACATCAAACTTCTAATCCGATTTAATCGCTAGCAAATTACCTTTCAAAAATCTCACAAAGCTTAATTATGTCATCGCTTGAACACGTTAATACGTGTATATTCTTTAGTGTCTTCTTTCTATTTTTAATAGAGTCGAGTAAACTCAACATAAACTGCTCTTTCCTTCAAAGATAAGTCAAAGATGAGATTATCTTCTTAACGTTAACTTCCGTACTCAATTCCGTCCAGCCTTTTCAAAAACAAATACTCAAAGCTAGTCTGATGTCAAATGTGTAATTCATAATCCATGCCTCTTGTACCTTATTGAAGAGCTGGATAATATTTGTGAAGTGTAAACTTCTTATAGGCGCACCTCGGCGCTATGTTTGCTGGCTGGCTGTGAATCGGATTTTACCGGCACGCATTTCCTCATGTATTTTATGAAACGCTCTATGTCGATTTTACCGTCACCCATTTCCTCATGTATTTTATGAAACGCTCTATTCCGTCAGTTTGAAAAAGGTTTTGGTCTTGCCGAGATTCGAACCAGCATAGTCCACCACCATAGACCTACGCCTTAGCCGGTTAGGCCATGAACTCATTGGTAGTTTAGTATATTTAAGTTGCGTATATTATAGTAACAGATTGTCCAACGACATAGACTTAATCTGTTATTTTATTGGTATTGAATGTATACATTTAAGAAACATGTGTTGATTCTTCTGTTTAGGCCTAACCTAAAATTATTTGTGTGTTTAATTTTAATTTGATGTATTCCTGATACATTATTATATAAAAATATTAGCTTTTTAAAATATCGCCAAAGAAGTTTATACTTCTCCCGTGTGGTCTTAAGCACACAATTTTTTTATACGTCTTATTTTCTGGCGGCCTTGTCGCTCCTAGCTGAGGGCCTAGCGTACCTGCTTCCTCTGGGTGTGGATCATAGATGTATGTGTAGTATGAAATTTATTTTACAGAAGATGATAGCCTGACAACCCTTTTCGCGTTAAAACCATCAAATTGTTTTTTTTTTTTTTTTAGTGTGCAGCACACTTGTTTGTTACACTTTACAAATATATTTAAATGCACTTTTTTAGGTTATATTTTCTCCTTTTAAAATTGAAAAATCACTTAAGATGGGCATTTCTAATTTTCTAATTTCTAAAAAAAAGTCGCTGTACTGGACCTTTCTATTAAACAAATGCTTTCATCAGTTTCATCTGCCTACTTTCGCTTCATAGATTTCTAAAATAGGATAGTGAATTTTCAAAAGTCTTTTTTATCCTCCGCATTTTGGATTAGACTTCCAAAAAATACTTAATTAATTCTAAATAGGAACAGATAGGAACATTCGATTTCCTCTCTTTACCAAAATGTGCTTATTGCGTAAATGCTATTTTCCCATTAAATGTTATCTTCAAATTACAGATTTACCCATTTTGGAAATTTAACCTCAAATTCATTTCGTGCAACTTTAGGCTTACATAAAAACATAAAATGGGCATTCTCATTTAATTCTACTTGGCCACTCCTAAAGATTTAATAGAATTAATATTTTGGGGATGTTTCTGATTTTCCATCATTTCAAAATTAGGTACGGAAATGTCTTCTATCTTGTGTAGTGGATATTGAAGAACTATCATAAGGAATTTCACTAGAAGTCATTGGGTTGAGAGAGAGAGTTCAGTTACCTGTTTATCCGAGCAGCGAATATAATTGAAAACTATTTATTAGGCCTGTAATAGTTTTTAAAATTGCTCCTTAATTAAGATCTGAATTTTAAATAAAAGTTTCAAGATTGCTCCCACCTACACTGAAGCAACATACGTTTCGTGAATGCATACCACAACAACCAACTTGGTAAATTTAGGATTGGATAGTTTTTCAACAAACAACAGCTTTTTTAGGTTAGGTTATCTCTCTATTTTATAAAAAAAAAATTGTATCACTCTCGCAAAAACGCTGACCCTACTTCGTATGCAGCAATCATCGCTACCCCCACCACTCTAACCCGATTCAAGTACCTCTGTCTTAATAAATTGTCAGTTAAATCAAATATGAAATAATCTGTTTGTATTTGCTTCGCCACGAATCAACCCGGTGGTTGGTGAACGAAGCGAGGTGGCGTGAAGCACCCTTGTACCTAAAAATTTACGTATTTTGGTTTTGGTATATACTGTAATTTATAAACAGCGACGAGTCAACATGGAGAACTGTAATTTCACGAGCAAAAATGGTCATGTACAATAATTCCAAGTTTTTGTCAACAATTAAGTGACTTATTTTCTCTACTCTTCACTATCAAAATTCATTTAACTCAAAGCCAAGTATTTTCTAATCAAAGCTTATTATGTGTTCTGATGGTTCTCAAAATACATCAAAGGCAAATTACATCGTTCAATACATGTTTACAATATCGTTCAATCAAAATATTGACCACCTCTGCATGGCTATTGGCTACAGACAAAGCATGCCACATTGCAAACGCTACATTCATTCATTGACATTAGGTGGGAATCATACCCAACATTAATCACTCATTACTTTATAAGTGAAATCGTCGTAACTCATCAGAGGTTATCCAACTTATATAATTGGATTTTTACTGGGTTGCGTCACGCATATACACAGCAATCGGATATTAAGACTTCAGGATATTGCGTGACTTAATTTTTTAAATATCATTTTTATTGTTCATATTTTTCATCTCAAAACTATCATCTAGTTTAACACCATGAGATATAAAAAACAAAACTTTCACAAATAACATACAACTAAATGTAATAATTTGTACTTTTCTCACTGAAATGTTGAAAATTTACTTTACAATAGCTTGGATTTTAACTTATGACAGCCCGAACCAAAACGCATTAAAACGTCGTTGAAAGACAATTTGTTGTACTGGTGACTTAGGCCTACATAACGGAATTATAAATTTAATTCTCTTCTTTTACTTTATGCTATTTTAATTTACTTAACTCATAAGAAGGGGGAGTAGCGTAACGCTTGTAAGCTACACGCCAGAAACTACTTTTGAACCTGCGCAATTGTGTTTGTAGTTCTAACTACAACAAACTTGGAAGATAATACTGCACCACGTTGATAGTATTTTACATTTTTATTACTAACCTTATTCAATCAATAACAATAATAAACCCTACACTGTTTACATCACAACAAACACTGTGAGCGGGATTATTAAGTAACAATTCGCCTGATGAAAAATAAATTTTGGACAGCATATCTCAGATTTACACGAGATTGTTTGTATTAGTTATACCAACTAAATACATCGCAAATTTATTTTTTTCATATTTTAATTTGAGCTGGTTTTTTAATACAAATTTTCATGAATCCAACCAAAATATGTAGGAATAATATGCATTAAAAAAATCTAAGATGGTTTTTCTAAGAATTTTAAAATTTTGAAAAACATATAAAAATTTCTGGTTTTGAGGTTGTCATGTTACATATCAAACGAAAGTCCATATGATAAGCTGTAAAATGAGCTATCAAACATCCCCAACTGTTGTAAAGCTACGATCATTTTTGTGATTCAAAACGTTTTAAAATTCTACTATTTCATCAATTTTCAAAAATTGATATTAAAAAACTACTCAATTCTTAAAAATACATTAAAAAATTGATTTAAAATGTATTTAGTTGTTATAAATAATACCCAAAAATCATGTAAAACTGAGTCATAGAGGTTAAGGCCACTGGTGGTTTTGTATGGAATGACCCAGTGTGTAATTCTCATTGAATGTATATACAACAAGTTATTCAACTTTATGTTTGAAAGAACTTGATGCTTATTCAAAATAAAGTTTGAAATATACGTCTTTTTATGAACAATAACTTATCCTTCTTTTAAGACACTTTACGTTGTAAGACCATATTCTTTAACAACATATTTTGTAGCATAGTGTTAAAGGCCCCTATAGTCAAAGTCGGACAATGATTTGACATGCAGGTTGTAGCACGTGGGACCAGCCTGTTTGACATTCAGCCAATTCGGTCAACTAGTTACTCACTTGTGGCACTCGTAACATACATTCGAAACTATGAAATAGCTTTTTTATTTTTTATACGTTCAGTTTTGCAATATCCTTTACTTTGTCAGTTAGGATCTACGGGTGATATAGAGGCTTGTCTGTTGAGGTTCCATTGCACCTCCACCTATTGGATTTTCCAAATTAGAATAATATTTAACTAAAACAAGTTTTTAATTAAATTGTTAAAGGCGAGAAGGCGATTGTGTTTTTGTTTAAAAAAACCCCGTTAATATTTCACCAGCTAAAAACATCTAAATTGTAAATTAAATATCATATGATAAGGTTTGTATAATAAACTGTTCAAATAAACCCTGATGAAAGTACCTGGTACAAGTTAGGGATTTTACCGTGGGAGCATCTTCTGAACCGAGTATTTCTGCTGCGAGTGGAACGAAGTAGCGCATGAGTCTAAACCAGAGAGGCCAGGTCTAAACTGGAGGCTTAGGTACAAACAAATTCTACTGATATATTTCGTACACACTTTACACCTTCGTAAGTAGACCAATTTCCAAAATTGTTGGTTGAACCCGTAAAACATATGAATTTAATTTTGAAAATTCGCTAAACTTGCGTCAGCAGTTTAACTGCGTGATTAAATTATTTGTATAGGTACATGTAATTACGTTGTACTACATCTAAATATAATAAATTAGTAAACCCCAGTGAAAAATCACGTGCAGAATAAAAATCGCTTTTATGGAAGTTAATTAAATTTAATGTGTCTATTCACGTTAAACACGTTTGGATATTTTCAAACTTGTTTGTGCCTTTAGGGATTTTCAATAAACAATTAAATTATAAGTAGGCACATAGCGCCTAATGCTTCTTGAACAAAAGAGTATAGCGCATGCGAATGGTAGTATTGTTTGATTTATTCGTCTTATTTGTGGGATAAAGTAAATTAAAATCTTTATTGAAGATCAGCTCAAAGGTTTTGGGTATGTATTTTGATCAAAGTATATTCTAGGCTTGGTTTTGTGTTGAATTTTTTATCAGATGTATCAATGTACATTATTATTTCTATAATAACACAAAACTTTACCTAAAACTTGTTAACATAACCTTAAATGGTTGTCATAATTGTTGAAGTATTACAGCTGATGAACGAAATCAGCTGTTAACGATTAAATCAAGCAATATATCCTTGCGCATTGCCTTTACTCTTTTGTTACGTACGTACACTCACTTTGACGATAAAATATTTGTTACAGTACATTGGTGAACAGATTTATTTGGAACACTTTATGCCCAAGCTAAAATACAAATTTTAAACAGTTTAATTTTGTTATCTTTTGAGCTTTTTGAAAATTGTAAAGTAATGCCCAAATTAATCATATTATGTCACCAACATTTTATTGTAATGGTGCCTACATCCTGAAGTTTTCATTAGGACCTTGAAGTTTATCACTCACTGTTTAGCTATTACCAACCTGTATGGAAACTTTAAACAGACTCTGAAATAGCTGTTTATATTATTTTAAAAAGTTCGACAACTCCACTTTTAAGCATGTCAATCATGAACCTGACAGGAGTTAGTTTGTATATGCGGTAATATATTTTAAATAAATAGATATAATCACCAGTTGTCTAAACCCTCGTCATCGTCCAAGATTATAAGTTCTGTCAGATGCATGACTGATTCCCGGAAGTACAGCTCGCTTTTTGAAAACACACTCTAAAAGATTAGAACCATGGACACCCATAACCAGGGGAAGATGGGGCAGCGGCCAAACTAGCTTCCAGGGAAAGGAAAATAAGTATATTAATAATTATAGACTATAATAATTATAATGTATAGTCTATTATTTTTCTTTAAAAAAATGCGTAGAAGTCAGTATACTTTTTCATTTAAAGTCAGTATTACGTAGAAGTGGTATACTAGAATAATTTTTTATATGTTATGAACCGCTTCATTTTACATAACCTATACTATTTTATTTTTTACAAGAGTCTGCTGAGGCACTACTTGGCGCAGTATATTCATTGATGATATAAAGGTACAGATTCAATGTTGTGTGAGTTAATACTTCACATAAACAGCCAAATTTGCTTCCCAAATTTTAAAAGTTTTCCTGGAGAGGTGAAAAATTTGTCCGGACCCCCTTTTGCCGAAGCTTTCTAAGCTTCTTCTAGACATGTCATTGAAACTCATTACTCCTTGGTCCGAACAATAACCTCTATTATCTACTTCGTCTTTTAAATAATTTGATAATTTTATAACAATTCCCAAGCAAGAATAATTTTACCATGGGAATGCCCAGGCGCCCTCCCTCAATGCGGGGTTTGCAGGTTATAAAACCGGTACTGAATTGCAGCCGTTCTTTAATTGTTTTCTTGCGAACCTATAGTTGACTCTATGCCTCTGGACCTGCATCGTTTATATTTTTGAAATATTTCCAATTTTTGAAAAATACATAGTTTTATACAGGGTGTAACAAAACTATACCCAAACTTCAGGATATTGTTCCTTGGACCAAAATAAGAAAAAAGTTAATATAAACATCCAATTATGCGTTTCAAAATGGCGGCTGTTTGAAAATTTCAAACCTAAATTACTCAAAAACCGTACATTTTAACAAAAATATGCTAAGATACCTTTTTTGTAACCCTTTTGATTCGCTATTGCAACCCAAAACAATCGGATGAAGAATAATAGCTAAATTATGTGTATTAATTGGTTTGTTCAACCCGGCATCTTATACCAACACATCAGATTATATACATTTGCTGTCGCTATCTTTAACTTAGTTATTATCCTTCATCCGATTGTTTTAACAGTTACACCATCCAATAGGGAATCAAAACGGCTTAAAAAACGGGGTCTTGACATTTTTTGTTAATGTACGGTTTTTGAGTAATTTAGGTTTCAAACAGTCGCCATTATAAAACTCATGATTGGATTTAATCTCTTATTTTTCTTGAGATATATCATTGTTAGATTAAACTTCATGCCACGTTTGAACTCAATTAGTCAAACCATTCTCTAGATATATGAATTAGTTTTTACAAAAAACAAAATGTCGGATATCTGGACAACTAAGCGTTTTTGGACCTATGTTTTAGTCCCATATTTTGGTCCAAGATTTGGTCCACCCTGCATATAGCCCAATCAATAAAGGTTTTTTGTCGCAACAAATTAGGGGAAAGCTGAATTTTTTATATGTGATAGACCCTTATGAGACATGTATTTTCTCAAAAGTCCCCGCCTCTTTCCTTGTGCTTCCCCCTCCACCCCCCTTGAAGTTTACAAATGCAGAGCTTCACAAGATTGCTTACAAGTTCGTTAATACTCATCTTAGCGAATTAATTTTTTGTACATTTGTTCCTTGATTCATATTAAACATATTTTGTTCTTATAAATTTTTCGATAAAGTTAATATTAAAGGACCTATTAAACAACAAACACCAAAAAAAAAATTTCTCAAGGCATATAAATTTACTTTATTAACTATATTTTTTAAATTATTTAAAATACACAAAAATGTTTCAAATAAAACTTGTAGTATGTATCTTTAGCTTTAATATGATGTGGATAATTACTTGTTTAACTTTATCGCTTGCTCTTGGGACGCCGCTCCAGTGGTCAGACGCAGGTTTTTTAACTGCTTCACATGGATATATTATGTACAATGGATGTTGCAATATCATTTTAGTAAATATGTGAACATAAATACTGTTTGTATATAATGTATTGTAACTTTAGGTTTAGATTGTAAGTATATTAGGTTTTTTTATTACATTTATATATATAATTTATTGGTTATGCCTTTATTTCAAATAATTTCAATAACAAATGTATTGGAGGTTTAGTACTTGTATTTTAGCTATTTATAGTTTCATTTTTACTTAGTATGCTTTTTCAAAAACAAAACACCTTCAATAAGTCAACACGCAAATTTTATTTCAAATACCAGTTTTGGTTCGGAAGCTAGCCCTAATCTAATGAATAAAATAAATAAAGCTTTCCGTTATCCACCACTTATGGAACCGCCGGTTCCGGATTGACTTAAACCGGCAGCTGTCACATTTCCATGTGCAAAATAAAAGGATTAAAAAATATATGTTACATGACAGTATCACGGACCTCCCACCTACCCCGAATATATGTACAAGTCTTAAGTAGGCTCTTTATGTTACACTATAACGAGATTCTAAATAATAACATTATTCGCAATATTTATTTTCATCTTTATATTGATTTTTGATTTATATTAATATTTACAACTTGCAAATCACTGTAATAACAAATCAAGTGATAATTTCTACTGCATGGTGATTTAAATCTAAAAACAATCTTCTGTTCCTCTTCATCTAGTTTAGGGGAATTACAACACGATAAGCCATTACAGATTTTACACATAGCGGAACAATTTAACCCTGATTTCAAGCATTTTACAGTTGTTTCCACACGGCGTCTTACAACTGCAATAGGTACAGAAGGTCATCTGGAGCAAAAGTCTTTGAGCTAGGAATAGGTCTTAGAGCCTTTTTTGTTCCGTCGTTACATTTTACATTTTCGTTCTTCCATCCACAGTTCGTAAGCTGAAGGTTGTTGCCAATCCATAACTTGAACCTGTAGATAAACTCTCAATAATAGATGTTGGTGAGCTGCTTCTGACGTTGGAGGTAATTTCGCTACGTCAAAGTTGGATTTAAGCGTTGATTTACTGGTAATAGAAGTGAACTTGAAATAACATCCTTCATTCAAATTTGAGTATTTGCTGGTCCCATACAAATCTAGAATGAACTTTTCTCCCGTCTCCAATAATTCATCGCGAGACGTATTTGCATTAAAAAAGTCTCTGCTTGAATTCTGGCTTAGATATTTGTCTTGATAATATCGACAGATTTTGTTTTCCCCAAGCCAAAGAAAGAAGAAGTTGTGTCACATCCAGTAACTGTATAAGCAAATAAAAAATGTTGCCAGATAATGCTGTGTTAATCACGTGATAAGTTGATTCACGTTTTAGTATACAACTGTTGATGTTTTACCATAAACTAACTTTTGAAAGATGATTGGTTTATTCTGTGGTGCAAGGGTCACAAGTAACACTGACATATCTGTATCTGACCCCACTACAATTGCTTTCGACAATCTGTTTAGCTGTTCAATAATAATTTGTTTTTTGTTGCTCTTGTTTGAAAGAAATTCCTCTTGTTTTGTCATGCACTTAGTGTTTCTATCAAAATCTATGCCACTCGATGAGGTTTTGTTTCTTACCTGTTTCTCTCCCTTTTTTGTGGGTCTTTAGGATATACATCAAATAGGTACTACAGTTGTTTTTCATATCTATTAATAACATGGGAGCAATCATTCTGGATTATGTCTCCACAAGTTCCTTCCTTTGGCCAAGAAACACAATGTAAAAGGAAGCCTCCATCAATGTCTATGCTGACATCATCCCCCTGAGGTAATTCAATGGTGATACGCTCAGTAAATACTTTCAGGAAATACGATTTTGATCCTTTGAGTAGTGGAGACATCATCAAATAAAGAAGGTGGCTGTGAAGCTAACTCGTATACAAAATAAAACTTTAACTTACTTGGGCTGTCACAGAAACATAAGATCCGAATGAAAAGTTGTTAAGGGTTTACCGCAACTTCGTTAGTTCGAATAGCTACTGACTTGTGACTTGCTTGGGTCATGACCATATCTTTCCTTTTTAGCTTCAATTCTCCAAATTTCTTTCCTTTCATGTTTTCTATATCCCGTTTCAAAATTTCATATGCATTGTCACAATTTGCTTTTTCGTCTAAAATGACACCTGAGCCTAAATACACTAACTCTCCTGATAGCTTTGTTTCATGTTTTCCATATCCCGTTTCAAAATTTCATATGCATTGTCACAATTGACTTTTTTGTCTAAAATGACACCTGAGCCTAAAGACACTAAACTCTCCTGATAGCTTTGTAAACGGGTTGTGTTGAGTTAGTCATGAAATAAACTTTTCATCACTCCGTACCGAAAGTAGCTACTTTCGATGTCAGCTGGTAGCAACGAAAACGATCGTTTCCCAAGCTCTAATTTAGAGCAAGGGAAAAACGATCAGCTGATTTTCCCTTGCTCTAAATTTGTTTTCCCTTGCTCTCAATTAGTTTTCCATTTGCCCGCTACGCGCTCTGACGTCGCTTTGCCGTTTATTCTTACAATTTATATCAGCTGCATAATAGTTTATATAGTTTATAATAGTTTGCATTTTACTGAGGTTTCTTCTTCAGCATTGTGTGTATTTTTGCGTCGTGATGAAAAGTACCGTTCATAACTTGTACCGAAAGTGATTTTCCGGCACTTGCTCCAATTATTCCCGTACTCGGCTTCGCCTCGTACGTGAAACACACTTTCACATGCTCGGCTTCGCCTCACACGTGAAATTCGATATTCCTGTGTTCGGCTCCGCCTCACACATGAAACTTGGGCGCGCACCGGAAAGTGCCACTTTCGGTACTAGTAATGAAATATACTATTTGTATATAGGAATCGTCTTTCAGCTTCCGAGACTGTCGAAGTTCTACGTGTTATATATATGAATGACTTTGCATAAGGAAGTTGCCCTATAACGTGAAAATACGGTAATCAACAAGCAGTAGAAATTATCACTTGATTTGTTATTACAGTGATTTGCAAGTTGTAAATATTAATATAAATCAAAAATCAATATAAAGATGAAAATAAATATTGTGAATAATGTTATTATTTAGAATATCGCTATAGTGTAACATAAATAGCCTACTTATTTGTACTTGAGCCTGCTAAAGACTTGTTCATATATTCGGAGTGGGTGGGAGGTCCTGATGCTGCCATGTAACATATATTTTTTAATCCTTTTCTTTTGCACATGGAAATCCAATCTTTAGCCGGTTTAAGCCAATCCGGAACCGGCGGTTCCATATGGAAAGCACTATTTATTTCATTCAATAGAGTAGGGTTAGCCCCCCAAACCAAAACTGGTATTCGAAATAAAATTTGTGTGTTCACTTATTCAAGGTGTTTTGTTTTTGAAAAAGCATAGTAAGTATAAACGAAACTGTAAATAGCTAAATACAAGTATTAATCTTCTAATACATTTGTTATTGAAATTATTTGAATTAAAGGGATAACCAATAAATTATATATATAAATGTAATAAAAAAACTTACCTAATATACTTACAATCTAAACCTAAACTTACAATGCATTATATGCAAACAGTATTTATGGTCACACATTTACTAAAATTATATTGCAACATCCATTGTACATAATATATCCATGCGAAGCGGTTAAAAAACCTGCGTCTGACCACTGGAGCGGCGTGCAAGCGCTCTCTTTGACGACGTCCGAAGAGCAAGCTATAAATATAAACAAGTAATTATCCACATCATATTAAAGCTAAAGATACATACTACAAGTTGTATTTAAAACATTTTTGTGTATTTTAAATAATTAAAAAAATATAGTTAATAAAGTAAATTTATATGCCTTGAGAAATCATTTTTTTTTTGTGTTTGTTGTTTAATAGGTCCTTTAATATTAACTTTATCGAAAAATGTATAAGAACAAAATATGTTTAATATGGATCAAGGAACAAATGTACAAAAAATTAATTCGCTACGATGAGTATTAACGAACTTGTAAGCAATCTTGTGAAGCTCTGCATTTGTAAACTTCAAGGGGGGTGGAGGGGGAAGCACAAGGGGGAGAGGCGGAGACTTTTGAGAAAAAACATGTCTCATAAGGGTCTATCACATATAAAAAATTCAGCTTTCCCCTAATTTGTTGCGACAAATGGCGATTTTCAGCCTTTATTGGCTGGGCTAATATTGATTTGGCACTGTGAATGATCGTTTTAGTACCATCCCTGCCTTGGGACTAGTTTAGTACCATAACTAAGTATCAAACACCAAACAAGGTTTTAGTCGCACAGATTTCGAGATGATTGTGAAAATGTGGTGGTGGAAGTTTCATACCGATAATGAACTCATTCATTAAATCTGAATATTACTAACACAAACGCAACGTGGATTCGTTTAATAATACATACTAATACATGCCATTAGCATGACGTAATATGACATCAATCCTCTTCTGTTGTTATACTTGACCTTTTTCAAACTAGTCTTTATGTTTCCTACCTACAACTGCATTAAAGGAGTTTTGTAAAATAAATAATAGCCTTCAGTTTCTGGTAAATTACATAAACTATAGCTTCTTGCTGAAACTAGGCCTCTAATGGTATCACAAACTAGTTTTATCGACCACTATTATATCTTTTAGTTCTCGAACAATAATAACAAACAATTTTCCTATCCTAGGCAATATTATGGTAGAATAACTAATAGTTCAATGTGCAAAGATGTTTGCCTGATGTTTGTAAATACAAAAACTAAATGAACCCCATAACTATTCCATTAAGTTTATATTGGTCGGCCGTAATTACTTGTGCAGTTCAAATATAAATCATCTCTGTATATTATAAAAATGGTTTACTGAGTTTGAACAGTAGTTAAATCTTAGGCCTCGGCTATGGCTACGATAAAAGCGGCGATAGAAGGATAATAGTTAAGTTAAAGATAATAACAGCATTATGTACATACAATATTGTTGTGTTTACTGTGTTGGTATAGGATGCCGGATTGAACAAACCAATAACTTAACTATTATCAGTTATCTGTTAACTGTTTTGACAGTTACAACATCCGAAAGGAAATTAAAAGTACTACAAAAAGGTGTTTCGAAATTTGTTGTTAAAATGTGCGGTTTTGGGGTAATTTAGGTTTGAAATTTTCAAACAGCCGCAATTTTTAAACGCATGATTGGATATAATCCCTTATTTTCTTAAAATATATCATTGTTAGGATAAACGTGATGCCTAGTTTGAACTCAATCGGACATACATTTCTCTAGATTAATGAATTATTTGGTAAAAAAAAACTAAATAGCGGATATCTGGAAAACGAAACTTTTCGGACCTAAGTTCATATGAACGATTTGGCTTTAATTTTGCCCTATCATCTCCTGAAGTTGTGCCAACCACTAGCGAAACATCCTGCATATAAACAGGATTAATTTACTACAAACAAAGGCGGTGATAACCACCCAGGTTTTTCGCCTAAAAAAATGTATATAAAAACGAGAAAAACATACACATAATTTTGTTTAACAATTAGTAAAACGACTATTTTGGAAAATATATTTTGCCTATATTTAGTAGATAAATACACGAAATGTTGGAATTTCAGTGTCACATATTAACCGTACTAAACCTACAAGCTAATATAGTTTTATTATTGTAAACCTCAATTTCTTAAAAAAACTTCCGTAAAAAAATACATTATTAGTTAATTAAACCTATTTTATACGCAGCTCGACTCTCTTGTAGAGTCTGTGTCTTCTTGCAGTCGCCTACGAATTGCACAGAAGGCTATAAAAGGAGCCTAACCTAAAATCGTTTTGTGTTATTGAATAAGGTGTTTTATCTGTTAGTTTAAAGCAGTAATAAATATCAAAACTGATACAAATATACTTATTTGAATTATAGTTAACCATTTTAAAACCAATTTTCAACTAGGTATATTATTTGATTTTGATAGAATATCTCAACATTTTAAACAATTTTGTGTAGTATCCTACATATTAATGGAATCTACATACGATAGTTGGCCACCGTCTTTGTTTTCTTCCTGAAATGAAGCCCCTTCCAAGTAAGTAATAATTCCTATATTATATACAAAAATTCCAGCCATTCACACAAAAGTTCTGGCCCTCCTACTGCGCAGGATCTACGAAACCACTTCCCCCACCACCCTACCCCAATCCAAGTGCATCTATCCTAATCAATCGTGATTTCCATGAAAATATCAGAGTATACAATAATCTGTTTGCATTTGCTTCGTGAGTTGGTGAGAGAAACGTGCAGGGGGCGGAGCCCTCAAGTTAAAATTCCACAAGATAGAGCCTGGCTAAACTGGCTTCAAACTTCAAATAATCATACAACTTAATTTCTGCTGATTATAAAAACATTACCAAATCAATACAGTATGCGTTACCAGAATTCCAACTATTGAACAACTTTAACCCTCACATATAAATCTGAAACGAATCTAAACTGCTTTGTCGTGATTTTTTTCTAATGTAAAAATAAGTTGTGCTGAGTGTGTGTGGGCGGCCAATGGAAAAAATAAATTTTGATCTAAAAGTAAATTGAGAAAAATGAAATCCATATAGTAATTTTTATTGAAAAGATTTAAGCCATTTTCTAAAACTTTTAAATACCTAAATCTCTTAGGCTGGGTTGCATCAACCGGGATCAAATACCTAGATCAGTAAATCCTGGATCAATTATTTGATCCAGGTATGGTGTAATAGAAACAACCCATCAAAGTAGTTGATCCTGGATCAAATACAACTTTGATCCTAGATCAAAACTGATCCTGGTTGGTGCAACTCAGCCTTATTGTTTCTAAAACTTGATTCTTTTAGGCAGTAAATTCACGTTTGTGCCACTACTCTTGAGTTGATCTTTTAATGTTTCTTTAAAAAAATTTTTTGAAATATTAGTGACGGTAATCTTAAGATCAACTTGATACGATAACATTTTGTTACATTTTTCGAGACAGCCTACTATCGAAATTAGACATTTCTTACCCCCCGACCTTCCGTTTTGTAGGAATTAAGATCCAGGATTTAAACCCATGGACACTGGTTTTGAAAACAGCACACCAGGAAGAATCTGAGGCCAACTGGAATGCTAGAAGAAAAATATGCAACCTAACGTCGGACTCTAGCACAAGGTCGACCGGTTAATACATATATAGGCCTGTTATTATCGATTCACTTTCTATCTAACCAACTATTAAAGCACTGTTATCTCTTTAAATAATTCAACCGTAAGCTCAATTAAATGTTATAAAGTGAATAATTATACAGTTTGCTACAAAGACGTTGACAAATTATCAACTACCTACTCAAGCTTTGCCGTGCCGGTTTATAAAGTACTCTTCCGTTTTTACTAAAACCTTATATTATCAAAAACGTGCTCCTAAAACTATACATTATCGAATATTTATTTGACCGATAATTACTTGTTTAGGTAACATATGCTAGCCTTAGGTCAAGGACTAGTACAAATAGGTTGCGCGTGAAAGTGCGCATGCCCATATGTGTAGCAGCCTGCAGTCAAATGATCGAGTTAGGCTAGTGTGGACTGAAAATTGCATAAAATCACTGAATACACATACTGTACCTTTCTGTATATAATTAGTTGAAAATTGAATGCAATGTTCTACTCCTATAGCAGCATTGTTAACAGAAACGTTTACATTAAAATACACAGAAAAGAATCAAGTGTGCCGCTGTACTCTACAACCTAGCTCACCCATGGAGTTATATATAGTAGGTTCGTATATGCAAGGTTCGGTTTGAAACTGTAGGCGTTGTGTTCGGAGCTATGGGTGTCAAAATATCGCAACGCACCAATTGACTTCTCTTGGGAAATCTATGAAGCAGCTGGGAATCTAGTGCCGAGGTGGCCGGGACTGGTCACAATATTCCCGAATGTTCTAGAAGCTCCAAGCAGAAGGTTTTAAAAATGTTTGAAAATGTTGCAGAATGTTATAAAATCTTCCAGTTTGTTCGAGAATGTTCTAGAATATTCCAGACGGTTCGAAGACACTTCCTGTTCTGGAACGTTCTAGAATGTTCTAGAAACCGGAAACAGACTATTAAAATTTGACACAGTAAGTCAAAATTTAACTTTGACTCTTAAGTTATATATAAGAAAAAACGATATTTGCATTTCAATTATTTACGCAAAATACACCTCAAACAAAATGGCGGTCAATGAGTACCCGATATTTGTATTTATTCATTTCTACGAGCGAAGCAGTGGGTGCCCTGCTAGCTATCCATAAAGACGAAGAGCACGAGCAGGAAGTAGTCCCATTGTTGTAGGCCAGCAGTATTTTTATTTAGTTATAATTATGATTTGTTAAATGATTAGGCTATTTCACTAACATAACTGTCATGTTCGTGCGACTTTTTCACCGTTTTTCTTTAAAGTCAGATCAAATAAAATTAACTGTTTGAAATTTAATATTGGGTTTAAGGAAAAATTAGGAGTCCCCCATTACTTTGCACAGTGTGCATATTAAGTTACCTTTAAGGTTAACTCATACTAATATCTTCCATAAAGGCCTTTTTGGCAGATAAGGGTTGAGTTCTACATTCTTTTTTTAAGTCGGAGTATTACTCAAATAATAAAAAATCATTTTTTTAATTTTCCCTCATATACATCACACTTTTCACTCACACACTTTATAAATTACCAAAAGATTATTTTGTACTTTTTAAGTTGATTTCAACTAAACTCGAATTTCAATGTGTTTACCGTATTTATTAAAGGGTTTTATACTACACAATTGTCTGGCCTACTTAACCATATATTTTTTTAGAATAGGATTAGTAAAGAAATGAATAACATTTTTCAAACTTAAGCAATTATAAATAACTTTCATTTCAAATTTGAATTTTCAGAAAAAAGGTTCAGCGATTTTTATTTGTGGTTCTATTAATAAATAGTGGGAAATATGTGTCTTCTCAGCACGTTTCTATATTTTGTACATGTTTTATACTTTTTATGTACAATGTTTATGTTTAAGTTCATATAAATAACTAGTAACTAGTTCAAAAATTACTAAACTATTGTACTCTATAATCAATCAATCAATAATATTTATTAGATGACACTTATATTGATTAACCCTGTAAGTTACAGAAAACTTCAATAATAGACCTATGTTCAGTCCACTTAAATTCTAAAACACTATTTTTATAGTGTACTAGGTAGGTAGTTTTATCCTACATTTTCAAACATGAGCTGGTTTCTTATTCTTATAGTTTAGAGCCCAAAAACAATACATGAATAGAAACATTCTATCTAATCTAAAACATGTGAGTGTTTAGAGTTAAGGAAACACGTAATTAATTAATTAAAATAATTATATATTTGTAAAAGATCAATGAAAAGATTATTTGATTTTATAGGCTGCAATTGCTTTTGTGTCTGTTTTTGTAGGAGGCTCATCGTTGGTAGGCCTACTATTTTTAGTGTTTTTCTACGGGTCTTCAAAATGGGACGTTAAGTTTTTCACAGGGTTACACAAATATGTTAGCAAATTATGTCAAAGTGGCATTCTATGAACAAATGCATTTTATTTTTGCTGAAATAAACAAACTTATACATCGATAAAACACATAAATATTTTTTTGTGGTATCGTAGTTCTGACTTAAAGTTAGTAGGCCTAATCCACAAAAACATATCTATAAATCAATAAATTTAAAACAAAATTAATAACTTTAGCTGAAATTAAATGAAACCTGGTAGATAATACGAAGCAGTAGAAATAACCTAACCTCAAACTACTTTACGCACTCAGCTGAATATATTATTCTACAATGATAAGCTTATCAAATCGAATAATATTTTAGTTTAAATCAATCGGTATTATTCAAATGTATTTCAGCTTAATACGTTTTAGAAGCTCCCTCGGAAAATTTCGCCCCATTCGAATATAAAAGCGAAATTCTTTCTGCATTTGACTTTTTCGTAACTAAAAATTATTAAACAATTTTGCATATAAATAATAACATTTTACTCTACATTTTGTTCAATTCAGAAAACAAACTTGAAACTTTTATATTATTCTAGCTTAAGTAAATTAAATTAAGTTTATATTCTAGTTTACTACAATATAAGGTATTAAAGAGAGCCTACTTATTGTATTACTATCTCTTTCCACGTTTTGATCATTTCAGATATAAAAATTGTATATATGAATACGTTTATTTTACGATAACTCTAGCGTTATCGCTTTACTTGAACAAAGGAGTTCCATTGTTATCTCTGAAAACATAACCTAACCTCACCTGATAGCTCTGCCCAGTAGGTAATCCCAATCGCGAAGCAACCTTGTAGTATGCACTTTGCAAACTCACAGCACACATACCGCACAACATCCCGCACAGTATCACAAACTATTGTCTAAAGTAAAGATAAGGCCCAAGAGCTACTGACCCAGACCCACACCCACTCCGCCGTGCATGTTAAGGTTTTGTGTCTTACTTGGTCTACATTACAGCACAGTTATGCACATTTCAAGGTAGACCGTGCCAACTAGGCTTGTCTTTCGCATAGTTCACCTTTCAAACCCGACACTGTCATTATATACATCATTGCTATTCTGGAGACAACATCCTCACTGATACCGACAAAGTTACTGATCATTTTGTAAAACAAACTCTATTTCATATAGTAAATTACACAGTTTTATATTATTAAATTTTATGTAAAGTTGTATGATACATTTTATCGTTAAGTCAGTAGAAACAACGACATACACGATAGAAAGTGTTTTGAACTTCCGCTTTGTAGGATTCTTAAAATGTGTCATGGTATTGCGATTTGATAGGGGCAAGAGCAACGTGCTCTAATAAAAAGGCTCTAATAAAAATTCCCATATTTCGACTTGAAACTCGTCATACAATAAACGAAACTTCAATAATACAATAATTTTAATCTATCTTTTATAACCTGTACAAATACACTTTTATCTACGACCATTGCAATAAACACCAATAACGCTATTACAAGT
>JAGFPH010000229.1:699399-715685 GCA_018207615.1 Philaenus spumarius | reverse complement strand
AACCGCCCCAAACGTTCACTCAGTATGCTCCAATATTTAATAATATGACTCATATATTTTTTTACTTATCCCCCCCCCCCCCAAATGTCTTACTACGCCCCAGGTTACAATCTTAACAATAATAAAATTATAGTCAAGACAGTCAAAAAACTTTACGAAGACGTACAGATATCGGCGTGAATCCTGGCGCGATGGGCCGAGGGTGTGGGGAAAGGAAGCAAGTGGAGAAAAATAGTATATTTCGTCACAAGTCCGGAAAGTGGCCGTTACCGGTGCACGATCGAGGCGAAGCTCGTAATATTCTATATAACGCGAGGAATTTAGCAAGTGTGCACCGGGCCTAAAATCCTAATTTTCAATTTTTTTATATGGCTTGTAACTAAATTTTCTACAATTATACATGTATTATGCAATTGCCTTAAACTTAATTAAAAAATATATAATTCGTGTAGTAATTTTTTTTTAGACATCCGTTTATATAGACGTTGGCATTTTTTAGCAGTACTTACTAAGCCCGTATATACGACGACGCCATTTTTCAACGTCCGTTACATTGGCACTATGCTGCATTTTATAAACACTAAAAATACTTCAAATAATTCATTCGGGCCATGAACATTCAAATATGGCGAGTTTTGGATTGATCATGTAATATTAGATGAAGTATAAGTGTTGTACTATTAGTTCAACATTACCATAGGCATTATTAACATTACCATATAAATAGATGAGCAATTACAATGAGATAAACTCATAAAAGGAGTTATATGAGACATGTGATTATTGCTAATTATGCGACGCGTTGCTAATTGGCAATGCAGGGAGTTTATAAAATTAATAAGTTTAATGTGACTAACAAAACGTTTGTAAAATCAAATCTGGTGATTATATAAAAGTTACTATTTGTTAGTACATATTGTATTGCTTTTTAAAGATATACAATGCAGTGTCCACACAAATAAATAATTTTGTTGTGAAAATATATTGTCGAGGAACAAATTTACGTTAATGTGGGCTTGCAGATATTTTGGGTTATCGAGTAAAACGGGGTCAATAGGGACAATGTTGAGTATTATTTTGCTATAATTTAGCTTCCAAACTATATAACACCCAATTTTCATGCTTAAAAGTTGGTGCTTGTTCTTAGGCACATATACATACCTTTATTTTTCTTCTCCAGTTACCTCTGATTTTTTTAACGCTGTCCCTATTCCCCCCAATGTCCGGGTCAATAGGGACAGCCATTTATTTTGTACATAAATGCCTGTTAGGTGTTATGGGGTCTTTAGGGACAGTAAACTTCTTCTTTTTTTTTAATACCTTAACTCAAGGGCTGCTAACATAGAGTATAAAAAGTTTTGAGAGTTTATCTCAGTCATAGTTTTCTAGAGTAGAATATAACCTTAATTGTGTCACCGAGTTTAAAAGTATATAACAAAATATATTCATTGGGAGAAAAATTTTAATATTTTTCACAGTTTTTGTCCCTATTCACCTCTGCATCCCTATTCACCCCATTTTACGGTAGATTGCATATGATCCTATCACAATATAAGATGTTAAAACATTTATGAACGGACTATTTATATCTTTATAATTGTTTATGCGCACATTTTTAAAATATGAGAAAACTTGTATGACTCATTGTCGAGTGAAAACCTTAAAGTTAAAACACCAATAATTAGCAAATAGTATATGTGGTTAACCCTAGAACTGATAGGAATCGTAAATTAACGATTCATCCAGCGCGCTATTGTCCTTCCCTCCGCCAAGCTAGTGTAAACGCCAGGTGTCAAACAGATGAATACAGTCAAACAGTTTACTTTGACCGAGATGTTCAGCAAGCAATGGCATTCATTTATGTATATATGCTTAACATGTAAAAGTGTTGTCTTTTCATTTAGTTAATTAAATGCTTTTTTTATTTAAAAATACTGTGGTTTTGTTCTCCAATTTTCAATATACATACAGTAATTAATTAACCTTTTCAGGACTGACATAGTCTAAATCCTAATTCATGTTCACATATAGTCCGTTTATAGTTTAGTTGATAGCATGGGCAGACATTGTCCATGCTATTCAAACAATCTTACGCTCCGCTCCGCATGAAAACATACAACCTGATAAAACTCATTTAAACTAGTTATTTTATTAGGAATATGTAATGGGGTTTAATTAATGATTATGTTAATGAAATGAAGAAATTTGGATCTTGAATTAAACACTGAGATAAGGATATTCATAATTAACTGTGGTTGTGAATAGGAGAGGATGTAGTTAGGTCAAGTAGTAGCGCGGCAAGCCTCCATAAGACCCATGCTATCAACTAAAATATAAACGGGCTATAGGTATTTCAAGCATGGGACAATGCATCTGGCTTTGTATGCCTAGCGCTAGAGAGACGTTTGTTTTATTCGTAATTTAGTGAAACAATCAAGTATATAATTCAATTCTATGATTAAATCTATGAAATTTAAAATAAAATAAATTCTATGAATAAATTTTATTCTCTAGAATTTGTTATAACCAAATTTCATTCTTGGATAAAGCATATATTCCTAATTCATTTTTCAAAATGGGCTTCGACCAAACCTAGTAAACGCGGTCTGGCAACATGATTTTATTCTCTTTATTTTCTACTGTTACCTAGTACCTCCTATCGATAGTCGAAATAGTTAAGGGTCTGCTGTAGTGGCAGCCATCTTGGATTTTTATAAGAGCAATGTTAAATTTCAAACCATTTATTTCGTTTATTTTTTATCATAAAATTGTTTGCAAGGTCTCATTTTAAGCACAGTCACAATACGCATCCGTCTTGCAATTTACATTTTTTAAAAATGCTTTTGATTTTGACATTTTGTAAGTACAAAGTTTGAATTTTTTTCCTAACACAATAAGAAATTAATAACAAAAAATAACTTGCAAGAAGGATCCGAAATTTTATAAAGAATATTCAGTTTTTTTTTTCAACACTCAATTACAAAAGATAGACTTATAAAATGGTTTGAAATGAGGCAATGTCAGCGCAACAAATTGCACTGTTTAGATAGGGATATAGTGAGAGGCGTTTGCGTTCTGGTGGATTTCTCTTTTACTGGAGCAGACCCTTAATTTTAAAGCTAATAATAGATTGTAGCAAATGCCAGTAAAATAATTATATTAGTCGCGTTAATGCTATGATAGTACTCAAACGTTACAGTTATACCTGACCGTAGTTTGTGCGGATAGTTTACTTCAGTCGCATAAACACGAAGCCGGTCCTGAAAATATTAAAATAGACCCCTTTTTTGAATAAAAAACCCAACTATCCGAATTTTTGATTATCTGAATGGGGTCCTGTCCCAATGTATTCGGATAACTGGTGTTCTACTGTATTAATCAGCTATTAAGGCTATTGATTTGCTTGGCCTTTGCTAACTGTATCTCGATGAAAGTTATAACACATTTTTTTTAGATTATGTCTTACAAATCTGTTAAAACCATACCTAAAATAAAAGTTAATAAAATATGTTATCATTATTTTTTTAATTTTAGGCTCCATCATTTTAATTTTTAAGAAACACACAAAGAGTAATCAACTTAAACGAATTCTCACAAAAATACAAGGTGCACAACAAAATTTGTCGGAATAAATTAAAATTTTCGGTAAAAAAATGTTTCCTAAAAGCCGCATAATAAGCATCGATAGATATTTGGTTGTTTGTTGTACATGACATTATTCAAAACGTTCATTTAAGGTGAATTTGTTCTACTTCATTAAAAAAAGATTTGTCCTCATCATAATCAAATTAAAGAAAGCTTCAGCTTTTTTCCAAATGATATTCATAGAAAGAATAATTTCGGAAGAACTATTTTGTGGACAGTCACAATGAGCAATTCTATTGAATCTATTAACAAAAATTAAAAGCTATAAAATGTTCAGTGTAACTTGTTTATCTAAGTGGGCTTTGTTCAGTATAAATATTGATCAAATGTAGCTTTAGAAATTGTTCTTCGCACTTAAAATAAAATTTAAGCATATTACAGTAAACTATGTAATATGTTTACATCTCATGTGTCAGTAGAATGGAAGTCGTACGGACTATGGTTACTGTCAGCAAGATTAGACTTTGTGATGGATTTGTTGTTGGAGGAGTTACTCTTTGTAAAGTTCACTGAACGCTCTCCTTGTCTAAGCTATGTTAGTTATTCCAATCATGATATTTGATTTTATAAACACCAAACTTTTCTCAGTTGGGGTGTCTACTTTACTTTTCATGTTATATATAAACTGATGGTTGTACGGAAGACTAGTGAAATATTGTATTTCTTGAAAACATTTTTAGAGCAAAAGTTCGGATATTCTGATGAAATATATTTATTACCATTAAAGGTTATAATGATACTTGCGTGTTGAATTACAGTGGAGCAGAGAATTAAAAAAGAGAAGATGAATTTACCATCAGCAGTGCAACTGCACATCTCTAACCCATTGTTGATATATATGTTATCATGTCTACCCGAGTGTTAAGGCAGACTTTCCCGAAGCCGAAAAAGTCATACGCATCACACGACCAACCCAATTCATTCCCCAGGATGTCTTGTTCTCTCTATTTGTGCGAGGCGCGCCTAATGAAGTTTACACTTCAAAAACTCATAGTTGGAGTTATGGATCTCCTTCATCAATAACTTAGTTTTTAATTGACAAAAATCTACTCATTTGTGAGGACGCTGGAGTATAAATTATTTGACAACGGTCAATTTCACCTATGTTATATCCAGACTGCTGAATTTTTAAAAGATGCTGCAACATTTAGCTGTTGTTATTACACAAGAAAAAATGTATGAAGCCTAGAGGCAAATAAATTGCAATCGTTTTTATTTGAAACTTCTTATTTTTACAAGAAATTGACATGCACCAATTGAAAGTAAAATACTGAACATATTAGTACAAATCAACTTCATAAAAAAATCTTTTAATATTTATTTGACAAATATACAATTCATTATCCAATACCTAAGTTTATTCTTTGTTTACTGTACACTTAAACTCTAAGTCATTTTATTTTTATTCATTTAAAAATGATACAAGTTCAGGAATATCCACCATTTTCAAAATAATCAGACAATATATTTACATAATTGTGAAGAAAATAATCTAAATTTTTCTTCTTATTTTAAAAACAAAAACAGACAAAGATACGTATAAATTGTACTATACACTAATTGTACTTACAACACATTATAAAATTTAAAATTAAAGTTTGCATTATTTTTCCGAGTTGTAGTAACATTGATAGTACTACTTACAACTTGTAATTAATGCATTGAAACAACACTTGTGATACACAAGCTTACAGCAGTTTTTCATGAGGTCTCTGACAAGGTAAAAATTAAATAAATAGCTGACATCATTACAACATATTTATAAAATAATAGGTAATTTAAGTTATACAGACTTAAAAAACACCAATTATAATAAACAATACCAATAACTAATATTTTGGCAACTCCTTTTTATTTAACAAGAAATATAGTTAAAAACTTGTTATAAAATCAGAAAGTAATAATTGTACTTCCTTTATTTGTTCGGTATCACCTATAAAAAAACTGTCAATGTTTTTGTGGTCAGCTGTCAAATGGCTTGTTGACACTTTCATATTCTTGTATTTGTATTATTCGCATTTTACTGACTGACTATCTTGAATGAAGTGTGGAGATTTTCACTTTCATGTTTAGGAACAAGTCATGTTGATTTTAAGATAGTACTAACAGAATTTAAAAATATCAGCAGGGCTGTGCGAATCCAGAAATTCTAGATCGAATCCGAATAGTATTTTTATGCTAATTACAAATCCGAATAATATTTTTTGCTAATTATGAATCCGAATCTCAAGCCTAGGAATCCGAATCTCAAGTTTACGAATTCAAATCGAATCCGAATCCTCCAAAGTTTGTCGAATAGATACCGAATATTATATTAGAAAGACCTCAAGGAATTTATAAAAATTATTATTTATTGGACTGTGTGCAGCTTATTTTAAAATTAAATCATATTAAAAACTAACATTGAACCCAAGTCCAACTTCTTTTTATTGGGAATTTAACATAATCAAATACAGCCGACCTACTAACTAGTATCATAATTAATTTAGTTGATAATAATTATTAAGTGAATAACATAATACAAATTTAATAGGCTAATTAAATCAGGTAATGTAAAAAATTAAACTGCAACACTTATAGGCTGCAGTGAAACATTTAATTCACAGCAGCCTAACATGGTGCAACATACTCTGTTCAAAACCATTAACATTTTTCTGATTCTTACTGTTTTATCCTTGAAAAATTTCCGAATCTTCAGTACTCAATCTTTCAAACCGAATCTGGATTAGCGGATTCGTTTTCGAATAAGAATCAGAATATTTTTTCGGATTCGACTATCGAATCGAATCCCGAGATGGATTCGGATTCGAATCTATTTTCGAACTATTTGCACAGCCCTGAATATCAGTGAAGGTAAAAGGTTAAATTTAATCAGTTTGCCATAAGAAATCCTCAATAATCGTGTAACACATACATTGTGGTCAATACTGGCCAAAGGTTAAATACATAAAATGTACTCTTTTTACAATACATTTAGAAACTAAGTTTTACAGAAGAGAATAAATGGTACTGTTGCTTGATTTGATTTAAAGAAAAAATAGTTATTCAAAATAAATTATCACTCCAAATCCTTTGAAACGATTTATGATATAGTTTTTGATCTTACAATTTATCCATAGGATATTGAATTATATTTTTAGAAATACAATTGTGTAGAAAGAGCCAATGTAAGCATAACACTTTCTTTCAATTTAAGACACAATGAATATAGATCCCCTAGAACGGAGCTTTTTCTTTCTGTCAGAGACTTCAATCATATAATATTTTATTGCCTGTGAATGTGATTGGTTGCCACTAAACTCTGCAAACCAGGTTCAAAATAAACAGTTTAACCTGAAATCAAATAATACGTACATTATTTAAGTAATAATGCAATACAATTAAGACAGAATTTTAGCATTAAATTTCAAAAGAACAAATTAAGTGAAATAATAATAATTATAACACATCAGAAAAATAGATTAAATCCTTATAGTATATAGCTCTCTTATCACTCACCGACTGACTCGCTAACATATCAAAATACCCAGTCTAAACTATAGTCCCTTGAGCATGACATGAAATTTATCATGAAGGCTCATTTTAGTAAAGGTAACTAAAAACTAACAAATAAAAAATTTGGTCCTTGTGCATTACAACTATACTTTCTAAACAATTCTGGATTTTGTCAGCTATTCAAGCAATTAGAAATGGCTTTATCACTGTGTGCATTGCATTCGTTGCAATCCAATAGTTTATCCTACAAATGGAAACATTATCTCGCTCAACAGTAACTTTTTCTAGACCGTTTTTGAATTCTGTGGTCACTTTGAGGAACTATAAAATTGGAACATCGGCGCAAGCCCAGCACCTTAAAGTTTATATTCGCCTTGCTACCAAGTAGTGCACATTTAATTAGTCTCAGCCTTGTCCACAGATTATTTTTTTGCAGTGTTTACTATTCAAATGTGGAAACTCCTCATGTATTGCAACGACTGTGGCACCAACTTTGTTGGAGGTAAAAGACATTTGAACTCGGTACAAGTAATTGTACAAACTTCATCAGCAAGTAATCAAATTACCCTCACACTTTTACAACGTTGTGCAAAATGGCATCTCAATCCAGCATCAGCACCACACTTTGGTAGAGTTTGGAAAGAAGGTAATCAAGTCAACTCGGATACTAAGTCAAGTCAGCAAAACTTCACCTTTGAAGAGCTGCTGTCTACAGTTGTACTAAATTCTCGATCACTATATCCATTCTCTACATCTCTTCAGAAAACAAATTTTTTTACTTCTGGGTATTTATTATACAGAGAATGGCTTTTCGTTGATGTTTCACACAACTAATGTCAAGCAGCTTCTGACACAATGAAGTTGTAATACTTAACACTTTGTACAGTAAAGAACAAACTGGACCAGATCCACTCCAATCTTTCAGGTAGACGACTTAGTTCTTATAAAGGAACCTTATGAAGATCCCTTATTCTTATAAGGATACTGCTTGAAGGAACAGTATTGTTTAGTGAGGATAAATGACAATTTCAAATCGGTCGCCTTAACTTCAAGTAAAATTTTAATTTGTAATAAATTACCTGCTTACACGCTTCCTCAGCAAGGGTTAAATTAACTAAATTACAAGTGAAAAAACATGGACCAAGACCGGGATTTGAGCCCAGGACCTTTGCCTTTCAGGGATCATGATAGCTCAGTGGTAGAGTGTTGCCCCGGAAAGGCAAAGGTCCTGGGCTCAAATCCCGGTCTTGGTCCATGTTTTTTCACTTGTAATTTAGTTAAAATTTTAGTTTTCTTTTCTTGATCAAACAATCTACTTTTGTTTACTCAATTGTAAGATTGTCTCACTGGGTTGTTTATATTGGAACTAAATATTATGTGTGTTGCCATTGAGCATAATTAAGTTAATTCAAATATACATAACAAATTTTGCTAGTAAATGCTCACACACGGAAAGAATTAAGGAACATACTAAAATATGGAACCTGAAATTTTCTGCTTATATCCTCCTACTTACTACAAGATCGTTAGGATTACGAGCGTCAAGCGTTCAAGTGGATCGTAAATCTTTTCTACATCGGGAAAATACTAATTGTTTAAGTGGCTTCAACGTTAAACTAATAAAATCTGCCACTCAAAAACTTATGATTTTTACAACGAGTGTATGGAGATGAGTGCATTTAAGTTCTTGAGTGGCTTAAAATGATTAAAGAAAGAGGAATACGCAAACACTGTAAAATACAAATAGTAAATTCATCCAAAACGATCGTCTTATGATTTTTTCAGTGTTTGCTGAGTTTAACACTTTGAAGCCTTATAGCTTACTTTGTCAAATAAATATTCACGCTAGCATTAAAAAAAAAACACACACATTAAATTACGTGTTTAAGAAAATAAAATCTGTGACGAACCATACTCTTTAACAACTGGTACTGAAACAAAGTGTCAAAAGATTTGTTGAGTCACAATTCACCTTAAGAAAAACAAATTCAACTAAAAAATCAAATTTCAGAACAATGACGGTTTTGAAAATCAATCTTCATGAGGACAATGTTTCAGCTTTCAATACACTGTCTATTAAGATAGTTAATAGACCAAGCATACTTACTTATGCCAAACTTCACCAAACAGTGACTTTGCATCTATTCTTAAATGCAAAATCAAGCATTATGTCATATTACTTTAAATGGTGCACACCAATAGTTTTATTATTGGATCCCTTAGCTCAGTGATCAAAGAAAAATGTATAGAGTGGATGAAGACAGGAGCAATGACCAATAAGCAATACAAAACCCTTCCTATTTTCTTGGGCACACCTCTGAGCCTAACTATATCTACTAGTATTGTTGTAGAAGTATTGTATGGTTAGGCCATTACAACAGAAGGAGCGGAATTACCTTTTAAAATATTTTGTATACAACGCATATAGTTAATTCTTTGTAAAATTGTAGAAACCCTACCTTTAAAATTCTGTTGTTATTCGTTTCTAGTGTATCGCACTTTGTAATATATGGATATCAGGTTTGGTATTATCTTCTAAGTTATCTTCTTCATCTTCTTCATCATCTTCTTCATCATCAAAACCAAAACAATTCTGCATGTCTGATTGTGCATTCATCTGACTATGATGAACTTTGGTTTGTAAAACTATATCGTCATCATCATCATCATCCATTGCTATAATAAAAACAGTTTACATTTAGAAAAAATGGTATAAATAAAAAATGTATGGCCTACAAGGGATACTAATTTGCAGTTTTTAGAAAAAACAAACGAAAACTGAAATAATCGAAATGAGAAATAATACTTATTGCATAGCTTCTTTAAAAGAATAACAGGAAGGTTAGGGAATTTAATAAAGACTGTACAAACATGTAAGATGATGCATGGACAGGTGGCCATCCGAAATTAATGATAGCTTAATAATACAAAGGTTCCTAACATAACAGCTTTAGACAAAACTGGCGTATACAAAAATAAGTGTGGTTAATGCGAATCATTTTACATAGGCCAAACAGGACGCATCTATGCAAGAAGATATAAAGAGCATATAAAATCCCTCAATAAATATCCGACGAACTCCCTGTACGCTGACCACATAATTAGTACTGACCACAATACATACAGTGACATCAATAGCCTGGAAATTGTACACACCTGTAGAAAAGGTAAACATATGGACAGATTAGAAGAAATTGAAATTTATAACAGCTTATGAAAAGAACCCACCAAAATTTTAAATTCCCAAGTAAATTTTACAGCAAACCCTATATATGAAGAAATAATCAAGTCGGCTGGCTGTATGGAATTAGTCGTTGTAGGGATAATCTGTTCTTCGCAGTTGGCAACCCTGATTATCAGCTGTCCAACATTTTAATAATTAATTTTAATGTATTCTTTTGGCCAACAAGTTGTAAATATGTCGGACGTTTTGTGTATTTTTGTGTGCTGTTTTATTTTTGACAATGTCCCAATGGACGTAGAATTATCGGGTGTGAACTGTGTGTGTTTTGTATTTTAATGTGTTTCGTATGCAGTGGTTTGAAAATGCGATTAATCGTGAAACAGCTCTAACACGTTTCTTAAAGTAAGAATTGGATAACGATGACGGTAACAAATTTATTAATTTTAACTATATACATTTATAAAATATATGAATAACTTACAATGATGATCTGGAGTAATGTGTTCATCATTTATCATACTATCACACTTAACAGTTTGAAGAGCAGCTACAGCTTGTTCTATACCATCCCCAGTCATTACGGCAACGGCTTGTTCTTGGCCATCTCCATCCTAAAAATTAATTTCAAAATCATAGGTAAAATATATATCATTACATATTTCGAATATAAACATTGTTAACAGATATATCCAAGTAACTGACCAAAATTGAAGATCACAATCTTTATTATATAGTTTAATATAATCATTGTAAAAAACCTTAAACGATATAGTTGGAGTACATTTCAGACTTGAACCCCTCTCTGGGCTAAATGAATATAGCTACATACACGTAATTAATAAAGAACTGTTTATACTGCATGCCTTAGACCAGGGATCAGTAACCTTTTTATAGCTGTGGGCCACACGTTCAACCAAGCACGGCTGCGTGGGCCATAAATACTCTAACACATAGCTGTACATTGCTAGTCAAGAGCCAGCATTGTCGATTCTAGCCTACCTACACATGTATATGCTTCCTGGTGTATGAAACGTCTGTAATGCAGGAGTAGGGTGAATAGGCGTCTATTCTCGTGCCTTGCGAACACTACTTATTAGGAAACCAAAAATATTACATTAGAGACGGATCGATGAAAATATTCAAACATTGTAAACACTGTAAAAATTTAATCATGGCACTTTTTCAACTTTTGTTAAACTGTCGATCACTCCTAGGTCTCGAACTTAAAAATCCTCTCTTATCCAAGCCTGATTTTCATAACTATTAAAAAAATACAAATAGAATATGATATTGAAGCTAAATTTATCATGAAACCTGAGCTGAATACCAAACTCGGCTATTGAAATAGACGTAATACAACAAAATCGATTTTACTAGTAGAGTGTATTGCCTAGAATCAGCAATAACTTTCAAACATTATTTGATTGAAATCCACTAATACTTCTGTATAAGCATTTTTTGATTTAACAAAATGTGTACGTGTACTAACTGTTCTAATCCAACTATATAATAAAAACACCTCTTTAATAAACTATACAATAAATCAAACATACCTGCAACTGAATAACTTCTAAGACTACATATTGTTGTCCATCAGAACCCTCAACAGCCATCATAGAACCGTCCAACCCATCTTCTTCTTCTTCATCCTCTTCTCCCGGCATCACCTCTACTTGCTGACCATCAATAATCTGTATTTTCTTCTGACGGCCAAGTTTTAGTGCGATTGCCTTCTCATGGGCAGCTGATTCAGGATCATGCACCGACATGTGTCTAATAAGATTGCCTTTATGTCGAAAAGCTCTTTGACATTCTGGGCATTCATGAGTTTTTTCTCTAGGTGGCGGAGGTACATAGTTTGGATTATGATAGAGATTTTGATGACGTTTCAATAATTGCTTCTGTCGGAATGACTGAAAGTAGAAAACAATAGATAAGACTATTACAGTAGAAACTGTGGAATAGTAAATTGCTGATAAAACTTTGGATCATAGCATATTTATAGGATTTTAATAACTGTAATTAATAATTAAGTTATTGTCTACAAAGGCTTAAAGTAACAGAAATTTTCAGAAAATTGTTTCATTATGCCTAGAAAATCAATCTGAGGAAAACAGACTAGATTTTCGTTACAAATTTTCATTTAAATAAGAAATTTATTACTATTTTCATATTACCATAAGTGCATTTTTGCTAATGGCTTAATATTTTTGTGGTTTTAATTATTTGTACACAGTATAGTACATAATTACTACTTACTTGATCACACTGGTCGCATTGATAAGGTTTCTGATCGGTGTGAATAAGCATGTGTGACTCTAGGTGGCGCTGAGAAACAGAGGCATAAGGGCATAAATCACATCTCCAACACTTTTCTCCTTCATGAGATTTATTGTGAACCTAAATAGACAAAGTATTATTATGACCAAAATGTAAGTAAGCCTACATGAAGCAAAAATAATTTGTGTTTGACTATAGTAACATTTTTAGTTAGTAAACAACTCAAATTTTATAAAACTTTTTTTTAAACCCTGTGTTGTATACAACAATTAAGTTAAGAAAGAACATACAAGCAGACAACTTTCAGTCAAAGTCCAGGATTGGTGAGTATTCCTTGATGAGATGATGTAACCAGCTTAATACCCTTGTGTATTGCTAAGTCAGTCAATCACTCTAACAGTTGCTTTTACTTCAGACTGAAATAAGTAGAAGGATTGAAACAATAAAAATAAATGATTTCACGTATCATGTAAAATTGGTACGGACTGCTGCTTTCTTTGAACTTATGATTAAATAAAATTGTACATTTTTATCATACCTCTTTTAAAACAAATACATGTTCAGAATAAAACATTTGCTTAAGGGTCGGCTCTAGCTGTCGGCTGACACTCCATAACACCAATGTTAAATTAAACTCCAAATTTTTCCTTTATTTTTGATCGGAAAATTATAAACAATATGTCATTTTAAAGCTATGGTCAATATGCATGCAAATGGCTTTTTCAAAACTAAGAAAAATATTTTATTTGATATTTATTAACAATTTAAAACATTGATTTTTAATATTTATTATGTTGTCTCTATTAATTATAGCGAAAAACTACCAAGCCATTCGCATGAAGAATTTCGTCCCCAAGAGTTTGGTATTTTTTTTTAAACAGTATTTGAACAATTGCGGGTTTTAAATGGATTTAGGCTGAGCAATGTCCGTGTAACCTACCGCCGCTATAGGGTGATTTTAAATATTTTTTACGTTGTAACTATTAATTATAGTAAATAATTACCAAGCCATTCGGATGAAGAATTTTGTCCCCAAGAGTTTGGTATTTTTTTTTAAACAGTATTTGAATAATTGAGGGTTTTAAATGGATTTAGGATGAGCAATGATCGCGTAACCTACCGCCGCTATATGGAGTCGCAGGTTGCTTTCTGTTTTACTAGAGCCGACCCTTAAAACATTTCTGTTATTCGGCCAGTGGAAAGATAACAGAAATCTGTCAATGGATCTAACAATTAAAATTAAATTTTAGTAGTTATGTAAAGCCAGAGACAAATATAAGAAAATGGTGTCCGGCCAAAAACACAACACAAAATTCAAGAGAGTAATATGCAAGGCACATCATCTAAACAACCATAGGAAAAATGTTTAAAACCAAATGTTTGTTCTTCGTCAAAACCTTTCTACTAGACACAGCCTATATACTCAGCTTATATACAGGCCTAAATAAAACCTTAATTTATTCTTTTTTTTTATTGATCTACCATTGTGTGTATGAATTTAGGTTAACAAATCTAAACATTTTCGATTATACTCACTTTGTATGTATATCTATCAGGAAATTGCTTCCCACATCGTTTACATTTCAGAGGTTTGTCTGATGTGTGTAATTTTTGTACATGGATACGTAAATCAGTTTTGCGGCCACACCTCGCAGGACATAATTCACAATGGAAAACAGGTTTGTCCCCCGCTGTAACACAAACACAGACATTGTTTTCTCTTTATTTAGTACTCATTTCTAGAAACAATTCATTAAGATATTTTTGTTTTAAAATGTATACAATTTTAGAACATTAACTGTAAATAAATTGTTATCTTGTGTAAAGAAAATATCAAATTAATTCAGTAAACATTAATTAAAATATAGCATGAAAGCTATAAAAATCATACATTCCAATAAAATCAAATTTTATAAAATTTATTAATTTTCTTTTTCCATTAATAACTTGTTAAAGTATTTTTGTTTTTTAGTAATATTTTCAGATATATCTTAAAAATCCACATAATTTAAAAAAAAATAGTTTTGATTTAATTAAATAAAGCCCATTTAGATGACACCCTAATATAACAGTATCATAAAATACTTATATTTCAGGGTACAATATTTTTATTTTATGCTCCCAAATTCTTAGTAAAATGTTGGTTGAACTCTGAATATTGAAATATATATGAGTTTATCATCATTTATAACAATTTCATTTCAAATTTCATTATGACACCTTTATTTGTTCCTAAGAAAATAAAAGGTGATTGATTAATCGCCTTTATTTAAGCGGAGTGGAGAATATAAAGCCACTTCAATTGCACCCATAAAAACATAAATGATTACAATTTCTAAAAAAAAATGAATTCATAGACAATGGAAAACATAAACAAATAAGACTTAAGCTATAAATAGAAAATATAAATTATAAACAAAATATGAAAATAATTAGACTACACAAAACTATGAATATAATATGTGAAAGTTAACAGTAAAGAAAACAAAAAACAAAGTAAAAACTTAAAATTACCTTCACATTCTAATAATAAAACTAAAAAAAACCCACACACTTCAGACCCCTCATTCAATGCAAAAAAGACCAGCATTGAATAGTTATGAAATTGTTCTATAAAACATGAAAATACATACACTAAATGTCATTAATTAGAATAAAAATAACAAAAACTATATTACCACGAAATCATTCACTCTCCAGATGCTTGGCCAAAAACTGTAAAAACAGAAATTTAAACAGAGATAGACCTGAACCCTCCCCACCCGAGCAACATCAGAATTTCACAATCTGCAACCGGAAACTGCAAAAGATTTATTAAATATGGATGTACAAGGGAATTTGGAGAATTCTGAAAGCGGAACTATATATATCGTATCAGACATAAAACTAAAATATTTAGAAAAATAATTTGGTGAATTAAATTTTTTAAACTTATATAAAACGGTCAACAAAACAAGGTCTCTTCAAGAACCATATTTGAGCCATTTCAATAAATTGATTATAAAAAAGAATAAAGTGTTGACCAAAACCTGTAGGGAAAACAAACTGGATACATGCAATTTGAGCGCTGGAACCCCAATGATAACTCTATAACCAAATATAGGAAAAAGTAGAGATTTGACAAGCGGAGCTCTCACCTTAGTGGGAATAAGTGTCAGAGAGAACACGGACAAAAGAGTGATCCTATAAGAACTCTAAATATCACTATGTCGATAATTTAACTATTTCTAAATTAATTTCCAATAATAATTGTACATCAATCAAAAACTAAAATTTCCAATAGGTAATAGAGAGTAAAAATCACACTTACCACTAAGTATTAATTTATGAGCTTTAAGACTATTCGATTGCGTGAATCGAGCACGACAAATATTACACTTACCACTATGTATTAATTTATGAGCTTTAAGACTATACGATTGCGTGAATCGAGCATGACAAATATTACACTTACCACTATGTATTAATTTGTGAGCTTTAAGACTATTCGATTGCGTGAATCGAGCATGACAAATATTACACTTACCACTATGTATTAATTTATGAGCTTTAAGACTATTCGATTGCGTGAATTGAGCATGACAAATATCACACTTACCACTATGTATTAATTTATGAGCTTTAAGACTATTCGATTGCGTGAATCGAGCATGACAAATATCACACTTACCACTATGTATTA
>JAGFPH010000229.1:651118-694399 GCA_018207615.1 Philaenus spumarius | reverse complement strand
CCCAAAGTCCTAAAATGTTTTTTTTACACCCTGTATAAAAGAAATCTTAATAATTTTGTCATAAACTTAGTAATTTTATCTTAGTTCAATAGTATTATAATGAATACCAAACATTTGATTTTGTTTTATGTGTATGGATCCAAATGTATTTAAAGTGCATCTTTATATCATTAGTAGATATCAGTCGTAACATATTCAAAGATCTTATATTTAATTCATTTCTGCATTATGTATATCTACTAGGGATGTGTCGATACCAGATTTTTCGATTCTCGATACCGATACCGATACTTTGAGAAATCGATTCTCGATTCCCGATACCGATACCTAAAAAAAATAAATAAAATGACGAATGTCCGCAAAGAATACGACGTCCGAATATTATTAGCGCTAATTTTAAAAAACGCCGGTGTTAAAAATAATTTAAGTACCACAGTAAATGCCCGCAAAAAATCGATGCCCGAATATAATTAGTACCAATTTTATGAACTACCACTGGTGAAATGTTATTAAAAATAAAATGACGAATGTCCGCAAAAGAATACGACGTCCGAATATTATTAGCTCTAATTTTATAAAACGCGGCATTCAAACGCAATTTAATATACAACAGCGTATGTCCGCGAAAAAACCTACTCCCGAAAACAATCTAATGTCCGCATAAGAAAATACAATTAACCTAGTCTAATGAAAAACACGTGAGAGTTTCAGTAACGAAATAGCAGAATGCGTTGCAATTTAAAATAAATCAAGTTTTTAATTATTCGGAATCATTTTTTTTACGACTGACTAGGATTGCGTTACTCGGAATATGATATGTTTTGTTTTTGAACGTTCAATTCGGATAAGTTCAGAAATAATCGGAACTTCAATCATCGAAAATTTGATTCGACGGCGTCCGTTTAGTCCCGCCGAAGTCTGAACAACTTGTTATAACAAAGTACTGTAATATCAAGTTAATAACGCTATGTGTAAATACTTACAGTATTCAGTTTTAGTGCAGTGTTTTATTCATTTTTTTTATTAAATTTAAATATTGCGTCGATTTGTTCGGGTAATTAAATTGTGCAGGCCTACTCACTTACGAAGGGCTGCCAAGCGCTCGGCTGACTCAACAGCCGCCGCTGTTCCGTTAAGCGCCCAAACTCCCTGAATTCTACAACTCGGCTGATTATGCGAGTAAAAACCTTTAAATTGGGAATTACGTGGACGACGTGCAGTACTGTAATGTACTTATTTATTTACAGTACATTTCCGCTTTCGGATAATCGACACTATAGGATACTGAATTAACATATTAATTTGATTAAGTTTAGTTGGTTGAGGATATGTGGAAACTTAACCGGAGTAGGCTAGTATTTTCAGCAATGACATCGAAGTGTGGCAATATTTTTTAATAGACGTTGAAAGTGATGGACTTTTGTCTGTAATTTAACTTAGCTGAATACTTGTATTTAATTATCTGTACATAACAAACTTAATCATTTCAGTATTCAAATTAAATCTTATACTTTACTCTTAAATTCTTGTTAAATTCCTTGAATAATAAATAGAACCGATTTGACTCTAGAACCGGGAACCAAAAAAAAAAAAAAAAAATGGAACCGACCCATCTCTAAATAAAAAGTAAAACAAAGGAATTCCGTCCGGACTCCCATAAAAATCATAAATCACGGGTAACGTAAGTCCCAACAAGTTTTACCCGACTTCAAACAAATAAAATTATTACTTTAAAGTTTAAATATTTTTGTTACCGATCTATAAAATGTGTTATTTTTCTTCACAATAGACACCCTAATTGTATAGACACGATAACAAACGAATCCATAAGTGTTTGACCTTGAGCCTACTCTAGACTTCTTGTGTACAAATAACAGCCTACGCATGAATAAAAATAAAACAAGAAGCGTTTACTTATGAAAGGAAACAATTGCCTAAAACATTTTACTGGGTAAAATGTCCACTTACATAAAATTAATAATGTTTTACATTTTCCCTACTGATATTTATTGTAAAATGCTGAATTGAGTTAAAATACAGAGAATGCGATTGCAAATACCGGAGATTACATTCACGGAGTCTATACGAGAACGGGCAGTTCTGACAACTGAGTATCTCGTGGTATCGGTAATCGGTATCGAGTTTCGGCTATCGATTCTCGATACCGATACAAAAGCTAAAGTATCGGTGGTATCGAGAATCGACCCATTTCTAATATCTACATAATGTTACATTTTACAAATCAGAATTACGTCATTTGAACTAAGTTTTTTAAAAATAGACTAATTTCAAGCACGCACATCTTCTATTAAATAATATGAGTTAGATATTACAACTTGTTGATACTTCTAAATGTAAAATAAAACATGTCCTATAAATATCATTTATTATAATACTAAATTTACCTGATGTAGTAAATGCACTGTCACAAAACTTGCATCGGTGAGGTTTTGTGCCCGTGTGAGTATTAACATGGTTTTGAAGTGAAGCCAATGTTTTAAACCCTCTTTCGCAAACGCTACATTTATGAGGTCTTTCTTCGGAATGGGACTTCATATGCCTTGACAGCAGGTATCTATTATAAAAAGTATCAAGTATTAATATTAAATATACGAATCAAGAATAACCTATGAAATTCTTTCTTTTTTTTTAAATTAGCAAAAACAAAATTGTAGCATATATTGTATAATAACAGTATTTAGTTATTATTTAACAATGATTTAATTTAGTCATTATTTGTATGCAGGTAAGAGTTTAGTCAAAGTTGAGTGTTGGTCAGTTCCACTGTCTTTTTAACACACTTATATTAGCTTCACTTGTATGTTTGTTTGTAAGTAACTCTCCTTTGGACTAAAAGCCAGTGGCTTATTACTGTTAGTATATCTCTCTTACACAAGTTCGTTCGTTGGCCGAGCGGTCTAAGGCGCGGGTCGTCGCTGACTTCAATCCCCAGACTCCCGATCGTGGGTTCTAATCCCGTCCACGGCCGAAATTTTTTTTCAGTGATTTTCGGGATTGGTGCCGTAAATACGAACCGTAACAACGTTAATATACACTATCGAAGCTAAAAATTTTTTTTTTTCAATAATTAATCGAACTAAAAATTAAAAAATAAACATAGTATAAAAAAACTAAAAAACACGCTTTTATAATACATCGAACTAAAAAGTGAAAAATAAATATAGTTTAAAAAAACTAAAAAACACGCTTTTAGAGCATATCAAACTAAAAAGTTAAAAATAATTTTTCAAATAAGCTTAAAACAATAATAAACGATAAATACTAGCATTATTGTAAAAAAAGCGTGGGGCGCTTTGTCCATATTTCTCGTACATCGAGCGCCCAACGCTTTTTTTACAATAATGCTAGTATTTATCGTTTATTATTGTTTTAAGCTTATTTGAAAAATTATTTTTAACTTTTTAGTTTGATATGCTCTAAAAGCGTGTTTTTTAGTTTTTTTAAACTATATTTATTATATCTCTCAAAGTGATATTATGTAATCATCACTAAAAACCACTCTTTTAAACCAATATTATATATAATTTTTATAAGTGTACAACTCCAGTGAAATTTAATTTAATTATGTTATCAAGAGTTTATTTACATTTAAAGATTATTTACAGTAATTTTTGTCCCATAGGACCAAACCTGAAGCAATAATGAATATATATTATACCAAAAGCAAGGTAGTGGGTATCACTTACAAGAGTTATTTAAGCTGATAGACCTAATCAGTTTTTCTCCTTTATAATCAGGTATTTACTTTCATGATGTTTATATTGAAATCCATCAGTTGAAAAGTTAATAAGTGAGGAGTATCCATTGTAAATCATTTTTGAAGCTCATATCTTCTGACTGAAGCATCACAACAAAAAGTGTTTAGTGATATATTTAATTAAATTTAAAACGTCTCTTCAACAATGCCAAACTCAATGCATTACACTAAACAATGATGATGTTTGTTTTCTTAGTATATATAGTGGATACTCTAAAAATTATTTTCCAATAGCTCTTCAGTTCTACTGGCTTTGGAACCACAAAAAGTATAAAAATAATGATTAATGTTGAAATAAAAGTATCAACTTAATAAAATACACATCCCACAACATTTTAAATACGAACCGATTAATATTTACAAATCATAAAGTATCTTTTCCTCACACTACACATTTTACCTCATTTAATCTTTATGATCAAAGCTTTAAAAACTATTTGGCACCTATATGGATTGAAATTAGTATTCTTAGGTAATAGGTACAATATAGCCTAATCGACTGATCTTAATTTCTGTATTTATATTAATAAATCAAGTATTTTATTTTGTTTAACTATTTATTTTTGTGTTAACAGAGTTATAATGTACTAATAAAAATGTACATCGTTTAGTCTGGGCTGAATTTAAACATTTCAGATGTACTTGAACAGTCATGATTGCCCCTCAAAAATACCTTAATATTTTGTGTTCTTGGATATTCAAATGAAGGCAGAATTGTAAGATCAATCTCACCTCTTTGGACTCGTATAGTTGCAATAATTACACATGTGTGCCTGTGTTACTGTCTGCGACTTCTTTGGTATTAATTTGATTATTTTAGACTTGTCATCTTCATCTCCAGATTCCTGGTTTATCAAAAATAATATTAACAATGTGATTATTCAAATACAATTTTAATGTCATGAAAAGTGAAGTTGACAGCAACATACAAAATATCCTCATGCAAACTATAAGCATAAAAAGTGAAACTTGTTTACCATGGTTTTATATTTTATTGAAAATGACAAATTAACAATGAAAAAACATTTAATAGCAAAAATTGTTAGAACAACAACTTTGAAATATCTTATAACATAACAACATATTTATTTTAAATAGGTACATATAACAAAATACATTCAGGATTTTTTTTATGTGAGAGTAGGCCTAACTCATTGAATATAAAACTTAAATTAGGTATTTCTAAAGACTTGTATATTATTTTAAGAGAAACTATGAATTGAAAAACATAGCACAAACAAAATAATCCAAGCGTTAATTTTTACAGTTAATTTTAACAACATTACATTGTTTAGAAAAAACACAGAGTTGAATTTATAAATAATTTTTTTAAACACAAACTTCAGATAGGGAAGATATTTTGTTTCTATTTTACATTTAATGTATCTAATACATTTTTTAAGAAACGTGTTGAAATGAATAATGTCAATTGGTAATTCTTATCAATATCCTGTTCAACTCTTGAGTAACAAACACGTTAATACTGCAGACATTATTTTTGTATTCTTATTACTTATTTTAGTTCAAACCTATTACTCCTTTCATTTCTTAAGTTATAACAATGCAGAAAATGTAACTTGAAATCTTTAATTCAATGTGCTTTTTTCCTTAACACTTTTATTTTCTACCTTTTGTTCATATTTATTTATTATTGATTTCTTCAAAAGAGTTCTTGCAAAGTATTAAATTGAAGCTTTTCTTGTAATTTGTAACATTTTCATCGCTAATAAATAAAATAAAATTGAGTAGCATTTCTTTTTAATCTGGTTCTTATTTTATAAAATAAATGTGCAAATAATGCAAGCACTAATAATTGTTCGTAATTTTCTTGAAAAGTAAACATGCAAATAATGTATGTTTGGAATTCTTTTTAGTTGGTTAATTAAATCTTGAGAACTATTAGTGCAATTTTCTCTTACTGCTCCACTAATTGGACCAGTCTCCTCTCCATCGTCAAAGTCGTAAACTGTTAAGTCATGATCCTCCCCATCCACTTTGTCTTTCTCTTCATCAGGTTGTTGAACAATCAGAACGTAACTAACTTCACCAGGATTAGTTTCCGATGGTACGATAGTAACAGTCTGATAATCACCTCCACCTAAGATCATTTGTGTATCATCTCCTATCTATAAAAGAAAATATTATCAAGTAATAATTGCAAATATGTTTAAAACAGAATACTGTAATATTTACAAATCAAAATACTAATTACAAGTACTTTTCATGTTCAATAATGATAATAACCAGAAACAAAAGGGCTACCTACCTTTAATTGGTGTTAATACTTAATTTTGTCTTTCTTTTTTTACTAAGGTTTCATTACATAACATTTATTGTTTATGGATTTAAAACAAATTACAAACTGTTTTATGACTTCTTTATTATATTTGTGTTTTATCTGTGATGGATCTATACTATATCAGTGGTTTCAAATTTCACACTTTATTTATGAGATAAAGTTGTATCATATTTTTACCTGATTCTCTAAATGAAAACGAAGAAATTGCCCTGATATCAGAAGTGTTAAAGAGACTACACTTATACTTTGTTGCCTCCTATCGGTATACTTATGAATGAAACAAATAGTAGCCATGCAAAACTTGATAAATAAGCTAATAAATCAGAGTTAAGTTATTAATCATTATATTATAATGCCTTCAAAACTGTTGTATAGGCTATTTGTTATACCTTGATTTCCATCTACAGCTTTTTTTTTGTTCTTATTTGATGGGACTACCAGGTTCAAAGTTTCATGAATTCATTTTCAAATCTATTACTTAATCGTAATACGTTGGGGATGTATTAGTATGCCAATGGCGAAGTGTTTTTAAGCTTACTGTGATAATTTGTTTAAATGTTTTGTGTTGTGTTTATTTTAAATTACGACTCATTGAAAAACTATGTGTACTTCATGTTTATGCTAGTACTCAACTTAAAAATGGAGACGTGAAACTCCGAAACCGGTATTCCCATTATATAAGGACTGTAGACGGACATCAAGGTATGTAAACATAAACTAATATAGTTTAAGGAATTCTATTAAAATTCCACTTATACTGGTTGACAAAAGGGAACACTGTTAAATATCATTAAAATTGGTCAAATGATTTATAAGATTTGCGCATGTAACAAAGTACTTAAACTTTATTTGACAAAACAGAATTCTAAACCCATTTTGTAATTTAAAAACTGAACTTAACTCGCCTTAAATCTACAATATAAAACTACATTCATTTTATTTAATTATGAGTACATCGTGCTTACCTATTTACAAAAATAAATCAAATCAAACATATTCCCTTCCGGGAAAAATAACAAAAGGTTATTTGAAATAATAGATTAAAAGTAAGCAATTTTCATTTGGCAGTTCATCTAAAACATTTTATAATGAGTAAAAGTACTAAAACTTACATCATTTGAATTATTATCATCGGCTGAAATGGACTCGTGTTGTGTTTGCATAACAAACGAAGCTTCAGATGCCTCAACCACCTCTGCATTTGGATCTGCAATACCTATAAAAAATATAACACATAAACTAAAGATGGCTTCACCATTTAAATGTATTTTAAAATAACAAAGTTTTTATTTTACTGTTATATAAATACCAAAGTATATAGGAGACTATTAAGGTTTAATAGTTATATGATAAATGCAGAAGGGCCGCAGTTCCAGTTGGTCCAAGGTATCCTGACAAATACAGTGCTGAATTTAAAATGTGTAAAATTTATCGTTATCCGTGCTAATCACTGAAAGGCAGTGTGTAGTGTTGTAATAACTCAACAATGTGTAGTGGGGTGAGTGCCCAGTTTGACAAAAGAGGCAGGGGATTGTCCTGTAATTTGGTCTTAGTGTATGTCAGCGTCCTCCTAACAATCAATACATACAGTGTCGTTAGTGTAATAAAAGTTCTGTTTTTATAACTGTGCAGTCTGTATTGTAAACATGAGTGGGAAATGAAAAAGGATGGTTATTTCACTAGAGGATAAGTTAAAGGCCATTAAATGTTCAATTTTTTCTTTGTCTATTCAGCAGGTGTTTCAGTCTGGTAGACGTTTTGTCATTTCGTTGCGAAAGGTATTGTTGCGTATTAATTCTGAATTCTACAGAAATATACTTCTATATTTGTTTTATAGTGTTAAATGATTTCTATCACTCAAATATATTTAATAATATTTCTACTGTAACCGTCCAACTCCATCATATTACCATTCAGACAAGATTCCAAAACAGCTGTTAGAGATTTGACCCAGTTTCAACAAATAGGGCAAATGTATTTTATAAAAACCAATACCTAACCTCTGTGATAAAACAATCTAATAGCCTAGCCGGTTTAACTAATAAGAATCAATATTTAAGAATTATAAATTGTATAGAGATACACCAATATTATTGTAATCACGTATTAACTTCACTAATAACCAAAAATATTGTAAAATCATTATAAATGTAATCTATAACAAACCAGTATTCCTAAATAGGCTCTAAGTCATAACCTACTCAAAAGAACCTCCCAAAGTACAATTAAATCCACAACACATAAAGGCACTCTGCAATAGATAATACACCATCTTTATTTACTTATTCAACCAGATTTCATTAGATTTCATATTTATTATAAAACACTCCAACATTAAATTAAACCCGAAGCTCGCAGACAGAATTACTAGTGGACGGCAAAATGTAAACGAAGATGGACAGACATAGTAACAACCAGCTGTTCCAAACATATTTAATTAAAATAAATAAATAAATATTGAGCTTGGCTTGTCAGAAGATATACTTGATAGAATAAACTTTGAAAACAAAATCTCACAACTAATACGTTTATTTACTCAAAGACGTTTCAACGACAAAGTCGCCATCTTCAGTCATAGTTATAGTTCGACTATTGTAGCTCGTGCATCACTGAAGATGGTGACTTTGTCGTTGAAACGCGTTTGAGTTAATAAAAGTATTAGTTGTGAGATTTTGTGTTCAAAGTTTATTCTATCATATTTAATTAAGAATATATTTCAAAATACAAACCTCAGCAGAAAATTAATGTAAAATCTTAATGTTTATAATTATTTAGCCACAAATCGATGTAAATTTAGTTCATAAGTAACGAAATATATGTAAGTAGACTCAATTATGAAACTAGAAATCCAATGTTCCCATGACATCACACGACTCCATGCAAATCCATTTGTACAAAGTTAAGATGTTTAAGTGGTAATGTAAAGTAAATAAATTTTATTAAAATATATTTTGGCAACCACGAATTAGTAACTACCATACAATATCTGAGATATCAAACCATGAGCTATAAGATTTTAAAAAAATAACAAAATCTAATTAAAACTACTTACACTAATAATAACATTTACTAAAAATTCTTGATTATTATAATAAGTAAATATACCTGACACCACTGTCATGACTTGCTGACCATCTGCAGTACCAGATTGGTAATAATAGTGTCCCGCTTGGTCCACATAGTAGGTACCACCCTCTTCTCCAACCTGATCTCCAGTTACTACTTCATCTACTGCTAAGGAATAGTTACAAAATGTTAATATTAGATGATACGTATATGTGAAACTGTAGCATAACTCGATCAATTAGTGTTTACTATTAGTCTTGGCTGAATTAGTTTTTATTTTAATATTTAAACAACATTAAAATGACATGTTCTGCTTTGAAACAAGATTAATAGAAATTTAAACTAGGATAAAGAAATGATAAAAATGAAAAATTACTATACTAAGAAATTGTTTTAGTTTTTTCAAACACTTTTGAAATGTTGACAACAGAAATGAAAAATAATAATGTCTATTATTATTATTATGTTATATTACTAAATAATTATTACTATGTAAATAATATTACTATATATTATATTAGAAAATATCTTAGTATTATAGTTTTAAGTGGCCTTCCTTAACTATATTGATATAAAATGTACTGTATTTAAAAAAATGTAAATATGGTGTCCCACTTATTTTGCCCTTCAGTGGGCAAAAATGATATTAGTTCATTGTTGAACGAGAAACTAAAATTTGACTCTAATATAATCTATGACACAATAATATCTAGTTTAGATAAGAATCCCTCCCACCTACCTCCGATACAGGTTAGACAAAATGTACAGTACGCATCTTGACAGTAGGCCTACTATACGGGACAGAAAAAGATGCACAATAAAAGTTATGTGTTGAGTGTTGTGTTTTACGTATGTGTATATCTTTTTATGTATTTTAAATATTGACAATGGGAATTACCCAGCAATCCTGAGGATGGTTGAATAACCGAAACGGCCATAGAAAGAAAAAGAAAAATTAGACTATTGTGATGGTTACATATTATTGAAATTATTTAATTGCAACGAAATTCACCTGTAACTTGCTGTACTACTGTAGTTTCACCTCCTTGGATTTCCTTATTGAAAGTTTCCAAATAATTTTGAATATCTGTAATAGTCTCTCCTTTGTAATCTTGGCTGTCCTCTATCTTTATTTGTGCCCCTGGCATTTTGACATTCACTGTAAAAAAAAGAAAATAAATTAAGGAAGGGAGATTACAAACATAAAAACTATAAATTATATTTGCCGAATAGGCTTTGCAATCATTTTCTTTTGGAATTAATGGCCATGGTGGTATAAGTCAGATGAAAATACTAAACTGTAATGATGACACATCAATAGTATTTTGAATACATACCACGAAATATACAATGTTATATTTTGAATCCTACTTTCTATAATTTAAGTGCCAAATCAAAACAAAGTATCCAGAAATGCAAGCCTAATTCTAGGAGCACCGAAGTTTCAGCACACACTTTTCAGGAACAAAAAATCACATGTACCCCTACAATCAGTATGCTACAACATATCAAACTGTCAACAAGGACTATAGCCATACATTATTATTTTACAAATAGTAAATCACATTAACTCATAATATTGTTTGATAAGTTAGAAAACCTATAAATATAATCAAGCTTGACTCGCGAGAAATATTTTTTCTAAAAATAAACGCAGAACACAATTCTCACAAATATATGTTTAATGGTACTACAACTTTTTTTATTACAAAATGACTTGTTGGGCGTCAATTTCTATAATTTTATAACTGATGTAATTCAAAACACAAGTTTACAATTTTAACAAAATTATTTAATTGAGAAATCAAAATTAAAATAGATATATACAATTTATCCACAAAATAAGTTAGTTCAAATCAAATGTTCGTTATAATTCTCTTATAACACTCTTAATCTCGGGGGGTTAGTGCCGACTCTTCCCAATATTATTATTGAAACAAAATTAATTATTAAAAAATGTTATTAAAGATAAAATATTAAAATTGAAAAAGGGGAAATGAAAATAGTACAATAGGTAAAGTGTAAGTGTATGTAGGTGTATGAATGAAAGTTATAGAGAGGTTAAATTTATCTTAATTGTCCAAAAAATTCTTCTTATAGCTATATTTATAATGTCTTTCAAATTTTACAATATTCAAGTTGACGAAATGGATAGTTTGAAATGTAGCTTTAATTGTCTATGTAACTATATGGATAGGTCTCACCCAGTTTATCACTTCTTCTTCTTATTAATTTTATTATAAATGATTATTATTGATTACTGCACTTCACTTTATATAAGACAAGTAATTTGTGTAACGTTGATAAAGTTTTAACACTGGAAAACTTCACTTTGGATCGTCTATGGGAGAGCTCTGGTATACGTCTACCTTCTTGGGCGTCTATTCAACAATTAAAATTGCCTGGAATCCAAACTGGCTTGCTTTGGGCCTTCAGGAAATGGTACATAAGGCCTGGTGAATTTCATATCTTCTGGGGTTTTGATTGTTGTGCAAGAAAGTGTATTTTAAAATGTTGTGTATTTATTTGATGTCGTTTTAACTAAATTTTGGAATAATTTCGTTTTACAACTAATATTGAATGATAAAATTAAAGAGAAATTGATTAAATAAGAAATTACATGAAAATACCAAAAATAGCTCCTTGTACAAATTATTCTCTAACATCTACTATTTACAACTAAAACTATACATTTGGCTTTTTGAAATTAGATTTCCGCGGTGCGAGCGGTCACGTGACTGTGGGCGTGGCTTGATAAATATGGCCTACACATATCTGGCTTTAGCCGGTGTTTCGTTGACTTTCGGAGAATTATTACAGCTTAACGGTATTTCTTTTGAGATTTTACCAAAGACATTTTAGATGTAGAATCTTTTGTTCTATCTGATGGTGTTGTTCTTTTTTTAATTTAAAATTTGGTTCTCTTTGGATCGATGATTATAATTCTGATATGGCCTAGAATTTAGTATACCGGTCTAGTTGCAAATGGATTTAAAAAGTAAATTTCGGTCGATTGCTTGGTGATTGAGTTAATCTTATAATTTGGATGGATTGGTTGGTTAATTTAGATGAATTTTGATATGGGAAAGATAGGGATACGAGGTCGAGAAATATTATTAATTATGTAAAATGTTATCGAAAGTCGGGATTTAAAATATTGTTAATTTATTGTTTGCGATTCTGTCCGCTAGATGTCGTCGTTCAGATTGTTTATGAATGGTCTTTACTATCAGTTTTCTGTCTCTTTCGCACTCATGCGTGTTTAGTTAAAATGCAGTGATGTATGATTCTTTTGGCTGATTGATATTTTTATGATATATTTTGAATTGTTACAATGGTCAAACGCGTTTCAACGACAAAGTTTTCAGTGACATTTGAACTACAACTAAATTATAACTGATATAAATCCTACTTTAATAATTTAGCTATTATTAAATTTTCCTTGTATCCGTGTGACTTTGTTCTATTGTACTTAGCCGTTCAACCGTTCAAGCTAATTTTTGCAATGCAAAACGATTTCGGTGCGTTTTGCAAGCATTTTTTTATAAATTCGCCAAAAAACCCCAATCCAAAAGTGTTCCATAGCTTTTTTGTAGAGAAAAAATGTTCAGTAACAAAAGGAAAAAGTTTAAGTTTAGGCCTACATAAAAATTAGTAAACATTTGTTGTAATGTTTTTCAAAATGTACAAAAGTTCTGTAATTTAGTTCTAAATAAAAGTGTTTCAATTTCAAATTTCTTTTTTTGAAAACAATAGTTTTTATGTTCCTACTACAAGACTGCTAACAAAGCACTACTAGGCCTAGTTCTTTGAATAAAAATTTAGGAATATATGCTTTGGCCAATAATGAAATATTATATAACAAAGTGTAGAGAATAAATCATAAAATTGAACTGTATACTTGAAAATTATTATTTTATAAACTTATTTCACATTGTTTTACTTGTCCCACAAAATTAGAATGAACGGTCAAAAGTTCTCCTGGATCAAGCCTATACAATATCCTGAGTGTTTAGACCATGAGAACAACGCTAGCCCAAACTTGGGAATCGTGAGTATTGAACTCAACAAATGTCTGTATTTCCTAGGACTGTATGAATAAAATCGTAACAGTAAATGTGGTTTAGGCTATTTTACACGAAACGAAAGGTTGAAGTTTTCTCTACAAATCGATATAAACATATCTATACAAATACATCGAATTGTAATAGATATATATCGATTGCAAAAAGTATTCTCATTGGTTGAAAACTGTGAAATTGCAAGGGTATACAGAAAAGTTTATATCTTCAGAACTATAAGAGTGACGACTGATTTAGAAGGCAGTTTCAGAAAGTTCAAATCTTGACGAATCCAAAGGTAACTTTATATGATTTTCAAAACAATTCTATCAAACGATATTGAACCTTAGAGAAGTGATGTGTATTTGTGTAATTTCCTTATGCTTTCTCGCACGGCATCAATTGATTTAGAAACCTACAATTTTAAAACGATGACTACATATATGTACGTAATGTTTTTTAGAACAAATTTGTCTCAAATTGAGACGTCTAATTGTTGTAGGGTTAAGACGTGTTTTATAATATACATGTGTTACAATTCAAATATTTCCCTAACTCTGTAAAGAAATAAGAACGAAATTAAAAATACGTATTGGAGCGAGAGAGATAGAAGTCAAATTGGAATGTCATTCATTTAGTTAATCCGTCATACACGCCCGACACCTAGCGACAATTATGCGCAACACTAAATACTACAACGAAAAGGTACAATCAAATCACGACTTTCAACTCTAATTCATTAAAATAAAATTACAAAACGAATCTGTGGACCTACATTTCCTACATCAAAAATATTCAAAACTAAATTCTGCATCCAGGAAAGCTAAAATAACAATATAAAACCTAACCTCGACCGACAAAATTTAATCGTAAGCGGATAATTCATTTATGTAAACTCCTCCCACGAAACGCTGTGATTGGTCCACGTAATTCTTGCCACCAAATGAAAATATACGAAGAATAAAAAATATACATTCTAGAAATTAGATAGCAATTATTGTAATAAGGAGTTATTTAAGTGTTTTCTATAATTTAACTGTTTAAAATCATATTAAATTCATTGTAAAACATTGTTATGTATCAAAACAAATCCACACAATTAAATAAAGACACAATTAAAATAAATCACACTTCACGACTCTCAAACACCTATTACATTAACAAACCCAAATCCCAGAAGATATGAAGATTCATCAGGCGTTATTATCCATTTCCTGGAAAGGTAGAGAAGCCCCAAAAGAAGAACATTGTTAAGTTGGCCACTGAATAGTGCAGTTGAGACAATTTTGGCTGTTGAAATTTAAAGAAAAGAATCGGTATTTGAATAAATATGAAGCTTATGGAGTTCAGTGTTTTTCCTTTATAACAGTTACTATCAAATTCTAATCTACAAGAACAAACAACCAATTGGGTGAGAACTTTCCAATTAACTAGGCCTAGTCTATTTTAAGATTCAACACCAAACCAGTTACCTTAGAGGGATAACTTATCTATTTGAACTAAACTGTGAATAATAATATATATATATGTTATGCATATAGATTTACCAAGAACCTTTGAACTTTAAATTATCGTAAATTCAGTGATCCATTATAATACTAAATCCATTAACCAAATAACCTTTTTGACGATTCCACATAATCTTGCTCTCATTAATTTTGTACATATGTTAGTTGTGTTATCTATAATCAAATTTGTTTTCTTTTAAATACTTTGGGAAAAAGACGGCTCCAACCCACCGAGTTAAGATCTTGTGTTTTAAAATTTTATTGAACTACAATTAATAACCTGTTTATCATCAAACTTAGTGTTCATAATCTAAATAATATTGTTCTTTGAAAACAAATATCATTTTATGTATTACCTGTAATAATACAGAAGTAAAAGATTGTTTTATAATTGTAACCCTTGTCGACCATCTTATTTTAATATAGATTTAATTGTAAAGTAAAGTTATTGTGAGAGTGTTGTAGTAAATTTGGCGCCCAACGTGGGGCTTTTTCCTAAAGTATCCCTAAATAACTCCTTAAAATTAATTAGTTTTAACAATTTGATTTATAAAATATTGTGTGTTACTTAAGTTAGATAATTAATTCTAAAACAAATTAATTAAAATGGATAAACAAAATAACCAGAGATACAATCTGAGAAAGAACATTCAGCCTACATTAAAGGTGCGAGAAACACAAGGCTTGCCCGACACAAAGGCGTCCCAGCGAGAAGAAGACATGATCGAGGAGTCAAATTTGAATACTGAGCACGAAACGATGGAAGGGTCGCGGATCCCAGAAAAAACACACCGCCGGATGGAAGACGTGATATCAGGGGAACGCGTCAACACAACAGAAATAGGCGATTTTTTTTCGAACGACGACATGCCGGTAACACACAACCCTCGGGCAAGTCCTGTCAGCGAAGATACCGAGTACCATCATAATACCGACACTACCATGGAATCAGAAACGGGAAACATATTTCAATCTGAAATTCAACCCCCATGGTTGGAGATATTACTGCAACGTTTCGATGCCTTTCAGGACGAAAATAAACAAAATCAAGAAAATATACAAAAACAGCTGGAGGAAAATAAACAAAATCAAGAAAATATACAAAAACAGCTGGAGAAAAATAAACAAAATCAAAATATTATCAACCAAAATGTGACAGATGTGAAAAAAACACCTAAATTCAGTACAGGATGAATTAAAGACTAGAATGAACCAGTTGGAGGAAGATCTACAGAAGAAATTGGATATGCAGAGAGAAACTAGTCGCAAAGAATGGAGAAGCGAACTCCAGGCCCAGAGAGAGGACATCCAGGTGGATTTAGATAAAGTCACCATCAAAACTCAAGAACAGGTCCTGATACAGTTGGATAACCAAACAGAAAGGATCCAGAAGTTGCTGTCCTGCCAAGAAGAGAAAACAAACACTGAAAATGAACGGAGAGTCAACCAGCGATGTCAGGAGTTAGAGGGAAGATTAGAGAATAACATGGAGAAAGAAAGGAAAGTCATGGCGGGACAAAGAAAACAGCTGGAGTTAATCGAACTGAACGTCCGAGATCACAATACAAAAATTAGGGACATAGAAAAGGAATTAATGGAAAAACAACTTAACTACCCGCCCCAAATATCTGTTAGCTGTAGTGGTCAGATTTCTGGAATAGGAGAGAACACAGTACCTAAGTTTCATGGACGAGAAATGAACCCCACGGAACATCTTCGGAGGATACAAAGGTTTTACGAAAAGAGAAGAACGATTAACAACAACCTCGACGCCACGGAAAATCTAATAGACATAATTGAGATGTGCTTAGAGAACCACGCTTCACGTTGGTTTGCCTTAGTCAAAAATGATGTACGTAATTGGGAAGATTTTAGAGAGGTTTTCGAAGCCAAATATTGGAGCAGGGAAGTGCAGAGAGGGATCAGACAGCGAATGGAAGTGGAAAGATATAGGCCAAATGGTACCCTTAGTCGGTCTGAGTACTTTACAGAAAGGGTTATTACTTTGAAAGCGATACGACCACCCTTGACGGAGGATGAAATTGTCACCTGTTTAGCCGAACATTATGAGGATATAGTGCAAGATGCGAGACGTGTTCAGAGGATTGACTCAATTATTGAATTTGAGTTATTGCTGCAAAGAGAGATCTCAAAGACGCGAACATAAGAGCGCGAAAAATACACCATCCATATTCACCTTCCCAACCGTCAATTAGACCTAACTTCAGAGAACAGAGACCAGGACCAACACCATTCCTTTACAGACCTTCACAAGCACCATCTAATCATCGTTGATCTCAAACTTTTCACCACCAACATTTTCAACTCCCACCAGGACCCCCACCTCCATTCCCTCGACACCAAGTTGGGCCATACCCCCAAAGAAATAACCAATATATTCACACATCACCTTCTTTTCGACCACACAATAACAATAGAGGATTTGATAAAAATATAAGACCAGAGAATAATAGAGACCAAACAAGACAGAACGGACCCAGGAATACCAGATATCCAACACAGGAACAGATGAACGTTTGCCACACGGTAGCAGAAAATATTCAAGCCAAGAGTCGTCCAGAAACAAGTTCACCAAATGTGGCGACTCAGCAGGAAAACTGCTGAGCGCAGAATGTGTCACTGGCCCCGAGATCGCGAACCATATCATTTTTCCAGACTATGCGAAGCTCGATGACATTATTCCTGTGCCACACAATGTCCTTGGAAATATAAGGCCTAACCCACTAAAATTTATGTCTGGATTAGTATCACACCCAAATATTACAATAAGTAATATGTTTTGTGACAGAAATTTTCTTTTAGAAGAAGACGAGGTTGAGTTGCCAAATAAACCAGATGGTAACTTCATAAAATGTCCGGAGATAAATATTAAAATCGGAAAACAGAGTGCATATGCCCTAATCGATACAGGATCCAACGTTACATGTATGTCCGAACAGTGGTTCCGGGAGAACAAAGATTCTATGGGAAAGTACGAAGAATTACCTACCACAAATATACAGATACACACCGCAGTGGGTAGTAAAACTAGGAGAGTCGCCAGAATTGTAATGGTAAAAATTAAAATAGATTCCGAAGAATTATGGTTACATGCTTTAATAGTGCCAAATTTAATTAAAGACGTTATTCTAGGTATGGATTGGATTAGTATCACAGAGTCGGTTATAAACTTTCACACGAAAATAATAAATATGAAAATTAATAAGAAAATAATCGTAAGAAAGTTTGAAAATGTCGTTAATGAAGGAATTTTGTGTTACATCACTAATAAATATATGAATCAATATGATGAAAGATATAATAATATTCATGATGATAATATGAATGTAAATTATAACTCAAAATGTGGCACAGAAAATAAACAAATAATTTTAAATGAATCTATAATCGACAGCGCATTACAAGATAATATGAATCTGGAACCACAGCAAAGGGTAAAATTAAAATCACTACTTTTACAATACAAAACAATTTTCTCGGATAACCCTGGACTTTGCACTAAACATACGCACTCAATAGAAATAAAAGAAGACTACACATTTAAAGGACAAACGTATCCAGTACCCTTGATACACCAGGAAGCCGTGTCACGTGAGATAAATAGGATGTTAGAAATAAAGGTCATAGAACCATCGAATAGCCATTTCATAAATCCCATAATACCAATCATTAAAAAGAACGGTGAAATAAGGCTGTGTCTAGATGCGCGTAAGGCTAATGCGATTACAACCCCAGATTTTGAACGGAATCGTAGCGTTAACGAGTTATGGGCCAAAGGTCGGGATTGTAAGTGGTTGAGCACAATCGATCTCACTGCATCATACTGGCAAATACCGTTATCTACAGATTCAAGAAAGTACACAGCGTTTCAATTTAGAGGTCGAACTTATCAATATACTGTCACTCCGTTCGGAATTTCTACGTCACAAGCGGCACTAATACGAGCATTGGACAAAGTTTTTGGTGACAGTGTAGAATCCTTCACCCTAATATACATCGACGATATATGTATCATATCCCCTGATTTCCAGAGTCATTTGTCACATCTTTCGATTATTTTCCAAAAATTATCTGACGCAAATATGACTGTTAAATTTTCAAAATCCCTTTTCTGCAGGGATTCTGTTCCCTTTCTTGGCTATACAATGACGTCAACAGGTATACAAATGGATGATAATAAAATAAAACTAATTTTAAATTTCCCCACTCCTAAATCAAGAAAACAATTTAAATCTTTTCTCGGATGTATTAATTACTATAATAAATTTCTAGACAAATTTTCAGAAACCATCAAACCTATTCTTCGGCTAAGCTCAAAAAATGTGAAATTCCATTGGACCTCAGCTGACGAGCAAACTTTCATGAAAATTAAACAACTCTTTCTACGAACTCAAATTTTACACCATCCAGATCCACATCAACCTTTCTTTTTACAAACTGACGCATCAGACTACGCCATAGGCGGGCATTTATACCAAATAAATCCACAAGGAGAGAAATGGGCTATCGTATTTGTATCCAGGGCATTACAGCCAGCAGAAAAACGTTTTACCACCACGGAAAAAGAGCTTCTAGCAATTTTATACTGCCTCCAGAAAACTCGCTATATTATCCATGGAACAGATTTAACAATTGTAACTGATAACCATGCGCTTACGTTTATTAAAACTTGTCGACTGTTAAGTGCACGCCTAACACGATGGATTCTGGCGTTACAAGACTATGATTTTAAAATACAACACCGTAAGGGAAGTGAGAATTGCACTGCCGATGCCTTAGCCGAATGCCACCACAGAAGCCTACCATACCACAAGAGGACCAATCTAAATTAATTATAACCTATATTCAACGTTTACAAGATCCAAATTTAAAATTCGAACTAAGTCACCTTGCGACACATCAAGCACAAGATCAAAAATTATTGCCCATTATTCGTATTCTTCAAAATTTAGAGGATCCAACCGATAATCCCAATTTACAACGAATATATAGCCTACATAACAACATTTTATACAAAAAATTAAATCAACAATGGCTGATAATAGTCCCAGAGAATCTCATAAATCGACTTATATGGGAATGTCATTCATATTACCTACATTGTGGGGCAAACAAATGTTTCAACATACTCAGAGAAAGTTTTACTTTTAAAAATATGGGACGGCGCATTAGAACAACGCTCGCCACCTGTGATTCTTGCCAAAAATGTAAATGTAACCCCCACCCTTTAACAGGAGTAGCAAAGGGCATTATTTGTACAGGAAAAAACTATCAAACAGCTGTGGATATTATAGGACCACTTCCAACCAGTATAGGAAGAACTAAATATATATTGATTGTACTAGATATTTTTACGAAATTCGTAAAATTATATCCTATGAGATGTGCAAACACCAAAACAATTTTAAAGAAATTATTAGAATTACATTTCCCCGTATATGGAACTCCTAAAAGACTTCAAAGCGACAACGGGACTCAATTTCGTAGTCGAGCATGGAACAGAGCTTTAATAGAACGAAATATAGAGCCCATTTTTAACCCATACTATCACCCACAAACAAATATGGCATAGAGGCCGATACGTGAAGTTAAGAGATGTTTAAGGACATATTGCTCTTTAAACCACAAAAATTGGGCACGTTGCATAGTGGATATAAATATCATGCTAAATGAGGTACATAATGAGACCACTGGTTTTACGCCTAACGAGCTATATCTAGGTCAGAGAGACGTCAGATTTTGGGAACCATATATTACAAATAATTATACCACGGACATACCACTGGAGACAAAATTATATTTAGCAAAACAAAAAATACATATCAAACAAGAAAAACGAGCATCAAAATTAAATTCAAAACTCAAACAAACCATTTTAAATATTGGCGAACTAGTATTAGTTAAGAATGTTTCATTATCAAACGCATCATCAGGAGAAACATGTAAACTGTTCGAAATATTCAGCGGACCATATAAAATCCATCATATTATTGGTAAATCAACATATTACGTTTGCAATTTAGAAGGAAAACAAATTAAAGGGCCTTATCATGTGACAGCTTTCAAAAGGTACAAATACATCACCCCAGGTACTCCCGATTGAGAGACAAACACAGAAACAACTATTTACCCCAACCGGGGCAATTACTGACTTACAACGGTATCAATAATATAAAAGTGTAATAATTCATGTAAATAAGTTAGTGAGATGAATCAGGTAAATATTTTCATTGTTGGAAATTTGTTCCCAGGAAAACCGTTAGATTAAAGATTTTCTGGAAAAGTTACCTAGGGGATACATGTTTCATCATCAGATATTAACATTTTCACATTTCACAACATTTCGAGAGTAACAAAACAACTCACTTTATCAAGTGAAGAACTAAAGCTAACACTACATAAAACAAAACTTGAGGGGAGGTCTATGTTCGCCATATAACCTAAAATACAAAAGCTGAAACAAGAACTTTTACTTTCTTTATACACAAGTAATGACAAATGTTTGAACAATGTTAAAAGTGTAAACAATCCATCACTAGCCTAGAAACTAACTTTTAATTCCACTCATGCAAATGTACTTATCGAAACACGATAGATGGCTACGTTATCGAGCAGTGTCCGTTATTATGTCCAGTGTCTGAAGTATGCTTTCTAAATTAGTCCAAAACCCTTATTGACCGACAAATTGTGCATGTTGTAACTGTATCTGGTCATTTAGCAGTTCATTTTTATTGTTTTTGAAGATCTCATATTACACAAGCTGAAGTATTATTGCATATATGAATGGGCGAAAAACTATTTGTAAAATATGAGAATTTGACGTTTGTATCTCAAAACTTCAGTTTAACATAGTGTTTGATACTTTGGCGTAAATTTACTTTACGACCCACAGCTGATGTGTTTGCAAACGATTTTTTTTAGGAAATAGAGTTGTGCTGCTAAGCACATTCTACTGCTGTACTATTGAATGTTGATAAACTTTATGTGACCACAGATTGTAAATTAGAACTTCAGGAAACTTTTTTTAATGCTTGCATTTCTACTATATAAAACCACATAATTGATGTTACCAACTTATATATGATTACAAAGTGGAAACATATTGTGACTAGAAACTGTAAATTAGAACTTTTTTATTTTCATCAATTTAAAATACATTGATGCAACAAATAAATTTGTGCCCTTTTTTTAGGCCTAATCGGATTGATTCAATGTATCGAATAGTTAACATCGATGTATATCGAATACCCGTTGTTTGTGTAGTTTAATGTAAAGCACGCTAAACATTAAGCATTTATATATTATAGAATTTTATAAAGTGAAAATTATTGTGTGATGATGTTTTGTTATACATGTATTTATTAAGTGATGTTAAGTTGTATGAATAGCAGAGATAGGCAATCTTGTTTATTTACTTTCACATGCGCAGTCCGATGCCATTGAAAAGCTACATCTAACATTTCCTGTTAAATAAGCTATGAATTGAATTTCAGTTTAAGTGTTTTATTTTCATTTTATGAACATTATATTTTCTACTTTCATTTATTTAAGACGGTTAGAAATAGAATTGAACATTATAACCGCAACATTGTCTATTAGCGCATATGTTGGCACCTCAGCCGCAATATAGTGAGGAGTTGTAATTTAAACTTTCGTCAATACTTTAATTGAGTTGAGAATTACAAAGCGTTCTCTGTTTGCCAATATGATTCTCCATCAATTATTGTACCATACTTTCACCAAGGGCAACATGTGTTTGCTTAGTTCTTTTATTTTTTTGCTTTTAGTGATGAGCTTTCTTGAATGTTATTGTGTTTCGAACGAACTCACTAGTGAGTTAAATATAAGTATAGCTTATATTAAATTGTAATTTAATGTGACCAGAAGATGGGACAACCCAAAATTGTGGTCGTCACAAAATAAGAAATAGGATTAGATATTTACTTTCACATGCGCAGTCCGATGCCATTGAAAAGATACATCTAATATTTCCTGAGTTAAATAAGCTATGAATTGAGTTTCAGTTTAAAGCGTTTTATTTTCATTTTATGAACATTATATTTTCTAATTTCATTTATTTAAGACGGTTAGAAATAGAATTGAACATTACAATAATTATCTATTAGCGCCTTTTCTTGCGTATACGTTTGTACCTCAGCCGCAATATAGTGAGGGGCTGTAATGTAAACTTTTGTCGATACTTTAATTGAGTTGAGAGTTACAAAGCGTTCTCAGTTTGCCAAAATGATTCTCCATTAATTATTGTACCATACTTTTACCAAGAGCAACATGTGTTTGCTTAGTTCTTTTATTTTTTTGCTTTTAGTGTTGAGCTTTCTTGAGTGTTATTGGGTTTCAAACGAACTCACTAGTGAGTTAAATATAAGTATAGCTTATATTAAATTGTAATTTAATGTGACCAGAAGATGGGACAACCCAAAATTGTGGTCATCACAAAATAAGAAATAGGATTAGATAGTCAACGTTCAGGTAAATTTATACCTACATTAATATTTGTGAATAAATTAATCTCGTTGAACCAGTACTTTCTTATATGTACCAAAACATTTCACAAATCCATATATAGAGTCTATATTTAGATTCTAAACTAACCTTTTAGTTCAGCCATAAGTATGAAACCATAATCACGTAAACAATTAGGCTAGGTTGGTCCGCTTCTGAAACAAATATTTTAAAAAGATATTTTTTAAAGCTGATAGAAAATAGTTGTATTTTCAAACAAACGAAACGGCATTACTTGTTTTAATGATAAGGTAAAAGCTAGCTATGATTTTGGTAACATATATTAAAAACCATAGCCTATAAGCCCACAGCAGTTCCAGTAATTTAAAAGATCGTGAATTTACTGGGTTAGTGTCCGAACTTCATTATTGTTCAAACTTTTGGATTGGACTAGCAGACACAATTCCATTCAGCAAAACTAAAATTTCAGAATCAAATTTTAACAACAATCTTAACCCACAATAGTCTTGTGTAAATATTTAGAATTTACTAGGCCTATATCTTACCTGTAAAGCAGCGTCCATATCAATAAATAAGTTATACTATGTATTTTGTGTTGTAGGCTATTCGGCAAAAATTTAAAAGTTGACAAACAAATTTACATAATTGTGTTCGTCTATTATCACAAAATGTTTGTTACATTTAATGGACACGCTCTAATTAGTATAACAGTTTTTGATATTTTCATGTCATTTTTTTACACATAATTTTCGCAGCAACATATTCAGTGTGGACTTAGCTAAATTCCAAAGCAAATATGTCATCAGACTCAATACATTTAGTATGCATTAGAAGTAGGCCTATCTCAATCACTATGCCTGAAGTAATTCTACAAAAAAAATGTGAAGCTTTTAAAGTCTTGACCACCTTATTTAAAATAAAATAACAAATTACTTAACGTTCAAACATTTATCAACAGATTATTCATATCATTAAAATCGTTTAGCCTAATCGGACATTGATAGGCCTAATCATTTGTTAGCACAAAATAATACAATGAACAGCATTTTGAAAATTATGTTTTACCTTTTAAGTAAAAACTTGAAAACCAATTTGAATATAATGTTGAGCCAAGGACGGCGTAACTTTACTATTCGACTCTAACCTAATATTTTTGCAGACAACGACGTTGTTTTACATTCTACTGTTAAATACAGGTAAACATACTGTGGCTAAATAGGTTAGGTTAGAACCTTTTAGGTATTTTTTTAATTATTATTTTTGCATTTCTGTTAGCTCTAGGTTAGCCTAGAGTCGAATAGTAAAGTTGCGCCGCCAAGGACTATGTAAAAACCCTAACCTAAAATTCCTTTGGCATAAATTTACTATACGACCCTCAGCTGATATTTTTGAAGATAATGACTTTGATTTATTATTATTATTCTTGCATTTCTGTTGACATAAGTTAGCCTAAGGTCGAATAGTAAACTTGCACCTAAGTAGGTTACACTTCCTCTAACTAAAGCTTTGATGTTATTTCAACAAATAGTGGTATTCTAAAAATTTGCCTACAGGTATAAGGAATAGATAGGCCTAAGACTAGCCTACTTCATAAAATTGAGTATGGAATATTTAAGTAAAAATAGGTTTCTAGATTTGAAATCTCAACATAATTCTAAAAAAATACCACATAGCCTAACCCTATATTTAGAAAGGTAGAAATAAACGTTTTGAACCTAGGCCTAGGATCAAACTAGACTAGCCTATTAGTGTTAAGTTATTTGTCAATGAAATGCCAATTTTAATTTAATTCACTTGAGGCTCTTGTATGGTTTATGACTAAATTTGAACATGGAAGGACCTAGGCTTTACCCAACTATCACAAGGCCTATACTAAAATTGAATAAATGAATGCATAAAACTAGATAAAGAGCAAGACTCCCCAGCAACCCATGTCTAATTTTCTCCCCTTTAAAACTAATTACAAGTACATAAATTTCATTTGTAATCTACATAAATTGCATTGTAAGAAATGAGTAGTGATTGTAAGGAATAGGCCTCGCCCTTTAGAAGAGGAATTATTGAATAGGAGGTAAATCTGAAAAATCATTATGAGTTCGTTAAAAACCCTTTCTGCACTATTAATATTAATTTATAATCAACTCATATCATAAAGTAAATTTAAATAGCTTCAGTATACGCAATCTGTCGGAAATAAATACAATTCTTACTTACAATTTCGGAATACAGGGGGCATTAAAGGCAAAAATTTCTCGAAATTGGCACTGTCCGCGCTGTCATCATCATGGCGACTGGAGACAAAGCTAGTTGAAATAACTTGTTGAAAATGTTCTTTGTAATAGTAATTGCTAAACACTTTTCGCACAAGCGATACAAACACAAATTACATACGTCATATAATTATTTATTAAGTATTTTAAGAGAAGAGTATATTCAGGTTTCTAAACGTTACTGAATATTACATATTTTGTAGATTTAGATTACCTCTTAACTCTGGCACCTTCTACTGAGGGCGTTGGTGTTCATGGAAGAAGCCAACATGGCGCCCAGTATCAGCCGAGCCGAGCATTCGCCAACCAACCAGGTGAAGCTTGCGCAATGGCGGACAGGAATATCTAACTGGTTCCCACTTTTTGCATGCGTAACAGGAAAGAAATTATTGATATTTTTTATGCTGAAATACAGTACTACGTCAATTCAAAATAGGTACATTGCACTAGATTGTCTGTTAAATACCCAAGCCCAAAATTAATGAATTACTTCTTTGTTTTTGTAATTACAATATAAATTAAAAGCTCCAAGATAGGAAGTAGAAAGTTTAAACAGTGAATTCTAGGTCACTTTTCAATCTATATCCGGCATTTATAATGTTTAAATGGATCAGATAAATGACGATGCTCCTAAATGTGGATGTGAAGAATTAAATAGATTATTTCATTTTAATTGAGTAGGAACCTAATAAATTAATAATGTCACGGAAGTCCATCACATTAAACATCAACAGATTTTAGGCTAAATATTAAATTAATATTAGGCTAATAATTACTAATTAGAATCAATATTTATTTGTACCGTGTCTAGCCAGCCTTCTTTGTTTATTGCGAAATGCGAACAGAACTAATTGGGCGTGTAAACAATAGGAGAACAATTATTACAAATAATTAAATTATTAAGTGCTCTTAAAATTTAATTATTAAAACTGAACCACATTTATGTATTTTCAGTACTTCTGTTCCTTAAACCTATTTATATTATTGTTATATTTTGTTATTACCATCTTGTTTCTGTAATTTTAAATCTTGGTGTCTAGGTCTAAGTGATTTAAAATAAATTGTTGATTGATTATCGGTTTAAACTCAATTTCGGATATTAAAATAGAACCACAGTTCTTAAAAAATGTGAAACAAAATATACTGTAATTAAAAACAAAATTGTCCGCAAAATGTTAGGTTTATTTTCATTTATTTAAGGAAAAATGAAAAATTATTTTTTATTACCGGTATATTACAATTACAATTTTATTTTATTATTTAGTACAAAAATACCTATCTACGGAAAAACGAATTCTACTGAATTGTCAGAAAATGTTGTTTTATTAATAACCTAATATACTAGTACTATAGGCCTATTTATATATTATTTATTTCTCACCTCAAAGACTTTATTTTTGTTTATTATCATTAGGCCAAATGTCTTTACTTTTTGAATTTTACTTTTCATTTTAACTACTCGAAAAATCGTCCTGCCCGTATTATCTCTGGTCCTGCCATACACCATTTTCATAATATTCTAAATAACACAATGGATCTAAATTATTGTTTTTATTAGTCTTTTGTTAATGTAGATCTAGTTAACAACGAGTGACTAAATATTTTGGGATTTCAGACTGTGAATTTTAATTAAGTTTAGTGAAATAGGCTTATTCACTTTACAAAATTATAGCAATGACCAATGTTAATTTGTGTATGCATAGTAAGACACTGTGATGTAGAATTCGACACTGATCAATAATTATTTTACTTTCTCCACCCTATACGTAGTACTGTATATGGAGAAAGTATTGTTTTCGTAAAAATGTTCGAATTTGAATTTTCAGTTGAATTATCTGTTTTGGTGCTCCCAGAACCCAAAAATTGTTTAGTGCAATTATCTGTGTTGGTGCTCCCTGAACCCAAAAATATTTTTAGTGGAAGTTTTTGTTTTGGTGCTCCCTGAACCCAAAAAAGTGTTTTTAGAGTGGTGTCTGTCTGTCAGTCTGTCTGTATGTATACACGACCAGAGAGGCACTATTGGTCCGATTTTCATGAAATTTGGTATGTAGGTACTAAACCGTAATATCTCCAGGCGTTTTTTTCATTTTTTGGAATTTTTAAGGGTAATTTACCCCTAAAAACCCATAAAAACGACAAAAATACAAATTTATCAAAAACGGCTCTAACGATTTTGATCAAATTTTCAGTATTTATAGTGCTTAAGATGCCAAACAAAATGACACCACCCGCTTTTATCAAAACTTCGGCGTTTTATAATTATGGGGAAATGTTTAAAAATAAACAAATTTGTGTTGTCAATCTAGCATCGCGGCGGCGGCCGCACGGGGCAGCACCACGGTAGCAAGCACGGCCAGTAATTCCAAAGGTCGCGCGATCGAATCCCGCCTGGGACAATAATTTTTTTATACGATTGACGTAGGTAGAATATTATTTTTTTGTTTTGTTCTAAAAAATAGTAAATAAAATGATTAAAAACAATATTACTTTGACTACAGTAAGTTGGGAGAAAGTTTGTGTCAGTTAACTGATACCGTTTATTTTATAAATCAGTACCAGGAGACCGAGCTAAAGCTCGATTATAAGCAGGGCCTAGTTCGCTCACGTCAATAACTATTATTGCAAATTTCCGTGAACATCGTTTAGGTTAGGCCTATAACATTAAACAACTAAATAAAGGGTATGTTTATTTAGCAGAAGTATTCGTTGCCATGGTAACTATAAATAGATACAACATTAGGCTTACCTCTAATAAAATACAGTTTAAAAGAAAACAGATGATTATTGTAATGGCACTGAAAACATTTGCATCAGCTGTGCTTCGTTTAAAAGAAAACAAATGATTATTGTAATGACATTGAAAACATTTGCATCAGCTGTGCTTTGTATTGTTTAAAATGGACAAATTTCACTTTTTAATTTAATAAAAAGACGTAGAAGACGAATTTTCCCAGACTGGTGACCATTTCCAATCGATTTCTCGTGGCCAAAAGCCCCATATAAAATCAAAAAATCAAAAATCCTCAGACGGAGATTCCAGATCCATTTAGCAGACAGACAATTATCTCTCGCTTTAGAAGATAAGATTCCGTAATGTTAAAGAAACTCAATGTAAAGATGTTAAGCAAAAAGTCATACCGTACAAACTAAAAAAGCTGCTATCATACATAGTTTTTATGGGTTTAAGACGAAAAGCGCGTTGGGATTTTATCGCCAGAAATCAAATTTTCCCAACTTGACAAACATCCATGGTTTCAACTAGATTTAAACCGGAGACCTTGAGCGTTAAGTGAAGTACGCTAATCCCTCAGCTACAAGGTTGAATAAAATTATATACATCATATTACTATATCTTAGCATAACTTTTACCGTATTATCAATGTCAAGGGTTTGATACACAACAAGTTCTTTCGATTAAAGACGTAGCTGTAACTATTACAACTTTCAAATCTGTCAACATATAAATTCACAAAAATGTATATAACATTTTGAAAAACTCATATAATGTGACATTAATTTTAGGCTCTCATAAAATAATGAATTATGGTATCATAGTGTTAATAATAAACAAGCACGCACGCAATAAGGAGAATGTAAAAATTAATTTAAATCGTATTCTGCTGAACGTTCTTCTTCCATTTAGCAGCAAAGCACCGGTATAGGTACTAAATTGACGTCGAATATACATTACATTATGTATTATAATTTTGAAATACGTAAATTTATTGAACATATTTGGGATATATTTATTTATCATTTAATATGTTTAAGAATATAAGTCATATTATTTGAGTGCAGCTTTTCCAGTTTATTTCTTTAATATACATATGTTATGACTTAAAATTGCCTTGTAATTATTTAGCGATTTATCTTCTATCTCTTGATCAGTTGATCACTGTTATCACAAACCCGATATGCCGTAAATTCGTAATGGACACATTAATTTTTATCAGTATTTCTTTAATACAAATAGGAGCAATGCCCTTGTATAAAACATAAATGCAATCAAAATTGCAAAACTGTTTTATCATTTGTAAATACAATAATCAATGGTTTTGTATTTGTTGCTTTTCACATTTAATTTAGAACATTCGTGTAGGCCTAAACTCAGTAAATTGTTGAATTTGTGAAGTGCTCCAAGTAATTTCTTCCCATTTCGCAGCTCTTTTAGTACCCTTTCGCCATTTTTGTCACATTGTGATAGTAAACTTGTGTTTTAGGTTATGTTATGTTGACCCTAGTTTTGTGAATTTAAATTTGGTAATAACATGCCAAACATAATGTTTAAAAGTGTGGCTTGTTCTTTGTGTTTTCTAAACACTCTAAGTAGCGTAGCACCAAATGTCATCAAAAACCCAAGCCCTAACTCTTTGAGGTTAGAACAACTTTATAAATTAAGGCTCTTGTACGATTAAACTATGTATGATTTAAAGACATGTAATTCATAAGAGTAGAATGTAAAACAACGTTGTTGTCTGCAAAAATATTAGGCTAGAGTCGAATAGTAAAGTTACGCCCTATTCGACTCTAGGCTAACCTAGAGCTAACAGAAATGCAAAAATAATAATAAAAAAAATACCTAAAAGGTTCTGACCTAACCTATTTAGTCACAGTATGTTTACCTGTATTTAACATTTAACAGTAGAATGTAAAACAACGTTGTTGTCTGCAAAAATATTAGGCTAGAGTCGAATAGTAAAGTTATGCCCATAGGAGATTATTAAGTTTAATACAAAGTAGACAAATTGTGTATTTCTAGTCAAGATAATTTTTTGTTTTTATTATGGTAGGCCTAGACTGCATAAGGTATCTCCGATTCTAATACTGTTTCATGAGCTATAATTTGGTCACTTGTAACTTGTGCATCACGAGGGAGACAATTTTGTTAATATACATTTCACTAAATATATTATTGAGAAAGAACTAGGGTTGCGTGAGCAAATTATACCAGATCGACAATCAAGGTCAATGCGGGAAATTACCAACAATAAGATAAGTTATGAAATTTTGAACAATTAACTTTTTATATTCCTGAAAAGTGAGATTACTGGTAGGCTATTTGTGTTTTGTTACTTATAGAATGTAAAACAAGGTCGTCGTCTGCAAAAATATCAGCCGAAGGTCGTAGCCTATAGTAAATGTATGCCAAAACATGTTAAGTTTATAAACAAACTTACAGTACAAACTTATACTACACCTTGTTGAAATTAAAACAGACAATGACTTTGTTTTATTAAAGTAAGTTTCTAAGTGTATTGTTACAGTTTGGTTACTGTCAGATAGTAAATCTTGCATGTACTACCGGTACTGCATAATATAATTTAATTAGGTTTTACAACTATCGGCACCGGAACATAACTCTAGGCTTATGTGTTGAAATTTAGTAAGTTATTTTAGTTTTACAATCCAAAACATATTATATAAGTAGACCCTATATATTTATAAATACATAGGTTTTAGCAATATTTATGATCTAAAACCATTGAAGGTAACTCAAAACCGCCTATAGGTAGCCTTGGGTAACTCTTTGTTGAGGCTTAATGAAAACTAATGCAAATATGTTACAAGAACAAGATATGGGTGGAGCGAGGCTAGTTTAGGGTAGGTATAAATTATATGTAGCATTTCGTTTGAATAGTTTTTAGTTGAAAGTTATTAATGACAAGTTAGCACGACAAAAATGGAGTAGGCCTACAAAAAGGCTATGTTACAAAAATGATGCACAAGCGAAGTCATGTTAGTTTGGGATAGGCAGGGTAGGCCTTAATTTTATACCCTCAATATTGTACTCCAAATTATTGGATTTAATTTAAATCTATAAAAAAAACCTTAGTAGGCCTATTGATAATACATTTTTTGAAGCGAAGTCATTAGCCTAATAGCCAGCCTTGTTGCTAGATCATTGTTTACATCATAAGACAAGGCCAAGTAGCCTAGTAACATCACACAACTTAAAACCCAATCTCTATGAAATTTTATTTCACTAATCAAAAATCTATTAATATAATAATTTATCTAACCCATTCCAGGAAAGAAACCATGTATGTCCTACACTGGCAACCATTTATTACTTTAAATAATCTTTCTTTGCTTAATTGTTTAGGAGTCAAGTCTTTACTTGCACAATTTGCTGTTAAGAAAGTTTATATTGAAAATTTAAGCTATCTTTTGAATAAGAAGAAAATTTTATATTAATAAAATGTTTTTTATTTTAAACTGTAAATCATTGTTCGACACAATTCAAGATGAAATAAAATTTAATTAAAAAATTATTATTGGCTACTTCAGGTTGCAGGTCAAACTTCTAGAATGTGTCAATCATTTTATGTCTACTGAGAGATTGTGCTCATTTATACTGTGCCTGTCATGAAATTATATACTGTACCATATCATTCAAAAGAGCCAATCTGATAAAATAATTATGAATTTCACCTCCTGGTTGAAGAACAACTGATGATGATACAAAATAATAGAAACAATGATTTTTACTTCTTATATTTAAAAAAAATATTAATATGGTAGAATAGACTAGGGTATAGGCTATTTGCTAAACTTAAATATTATATATAAAACCTACTCATTAGAACAAAATGGCTTCCCATAAATAGCGTTAAATTGATAACCGCCAAAAACAAGAGAAGCCCATGAGGAAAGTACATCTAATATTCTTCTGCCCTGTCAGGACATTCACTGTCTAAGAATTTGTTTTAATGTGCTAAAATAGAAATTTTCGTTCGCAGTGAATCGAACTAATTTCTTAAGTATACTGAGGGTTTATCCTCATTCAATATAGGAAGGGTTAATTTAAGTTGAAGAGTTCATTTCTTGCATTTAGTTTTCATGTAAAAACCATACCGGTATTGCTAAAAAAAAAAACATGCGCTGACACTGAATGATTCTACCTGAATTGCTTAGAATTATTTCTATTCCCCTTTAAAACAATTATGCTAGGTTATTATGTTTGGAACAATCTGTTTTAGTAAGATGTGATTTATTTTGCACCATTATGAAAACATTTATTTTCATGTGAATTGTTGTACTGTGTGACATTTATATTAATAATAAATCGTTTTTTTGATTTCAATTTTACTTGCTAATGTAAGTATCTAAACTTATGATGAATTACATAATTTTTTTCTTTGTTAGAAATGTTATGAAAGCAGTCCGTATAAGTGAATTTGGAGGGCCTTCTGTATTAAAAGTTGAAAACATATCAATTCCTACACCATCAGAGCACCAGGTAAGAAGTTAAAAAAACAAACAATTTCATAATTAATGTTTTAGAAATGAGTGTTTGATTTAAGGTACCTAATAACTTAGTTGTTAGTTTTTAAAATCATAGTCTATTGGTATTCTGATGTTTAGTAATACAGTAAGACCTCGATAATCCGGCACTCGATAATCCGGCAGACCCGATAGTTCGACATCCATCATCTTGAAAATTTGCACTCATTAAAAATGGCAGTTTTTTTAATTATTGAGTAATTTAAGCCCGGTCTACACAGTCTGTTGGCTCCGCATCTGTTAAAATCAGTGTGTAAAAATCTACTGCTCAATAAACTTGTCCAAAACAAACATTTCAATCAAAATTTCTCCTAAAAATCGAACCGATTCAAAACAATGTGCTCTTGTCGTCCTTTAAAAACGTTAAAGGGACCGTTGAATACTTTCGTTGCTGACAGTATTTTGTTGAACTTATTCCACTTAATGAAGATTATTTGAACAAATTGAAGTCTTTGGAAAAAGATACATTGAATTTCTTGTAAATAGTTGTTCGATTTAAAATCGCTTTCAGTGTGTCTACTAGTTCCCAGAAATAAAAATCAGTCACTTTTCAGTGACTTTTTGGGTAAACATTTAAAAAATCGAGTTTCTATATACAAAGACTTCATTCTGTAAAACTTAAAATCACTTATGACTTATGTCTAATTCTCTTAGTAATACACCCAACTACTGACACACGAATGCGTGATGTTTTAGATGATTGTGTCGATTGTTCAAACATCTCGAGCATCAAACAATCGCACATCACTACACCGCAACTTGTCTGATCCGCTGTTCCCTACTACGCCCATACTCCCCGCTTACCGAACGCTGTTCCTGTTTAATTCATGTTTCGTCAAAAAAGACATTGAAACAACATAAAACACATAATTACTCCGCTTCATATATGCTCAAAATTATTTTAAAGGCTAGATAGGTCTTATAAAAAACTAATCAGGTTATTATAGGAAAAATATTTTATCATCTTGAAGCCCGGGGCTATGATTGCAATTATAACATCAGCGTGTCACTCGCACGATAATGTAAGTATACGGAACCTTTTTTTTATATTTGTTACAATCCAGCGCTTAGAGAGATTATAATATAAATATTTTATGTACAAAATGATTTTGTTTTAGGCTTTTAAAATTTATTTCCATGACCTTTCAGCAAAATATGTGACTTTCGTGATCCCTTAATAAAATCCGCGACTTTTCTGTGACCAGTAGACACCCTGGCTTTGCACGGTTTGGAAGCGAAAGGGGTTCGAAGAATTTGTGACAGGCTGGAGTAAAAATAGCAAACCCCCACCACGTACTGTTCTGACTAACGGAAGTCAACAACAAAAAGCAATGGAGCCGTGCCTACCTGAGGCCCATCAGTTAGCGGCAATCTCTGTACGCAGTTAATGTTACGTAGTTTCAACTTGTAATTTATGTGTTCGTATATAGTACATGTGCGTTTATAGTTTATTCCCTGTTTAAACCATTTTAAAGGAAGACCTCGATAATCTGGCATCACCGGATCCCCGAGCGTGCCGGATTATCGAGGTCTTACTGTATTCCTAAATTATGTATTATTAACTAAACATTATGTAGTTTGTCAAAAATGCTCTTGTATTTGTGAATGTAGACTACACAGAATAGAATTGTTATATCCCGTCATTAAATGTGTATTTATCAGTGAAAGTTTTCCAAACAAAAGTAAGTAAAGTTCTGTAAGTAATAATATATTATAGTTTTAAAACAACAAATAAATATGATTTTAGAACCAGCAAATGTTTTTTCCCGCCCCTTCATTGTTCCGCCGCGAGGTGCCACCACCACTACAGAGGAAGCTCCCCTCCACCCCCAACGAGTCAGTGCCGAATCCGGTTTGGTCGAGTGAGCACTGTGCCTTGCTAGACTTTTTGAATCACTTAGATAGGGTAGAGTGGGGCACATTTGAACATGGGGTACATTTGAACAGTTTAAATTTCACTCCAGTTTACAGCTTGCAGACAACTACATCAGCTGTAAAATGAAGTCCACTAATGGGAGAACAGTTTGCACTGAGTTCCCTCCTTTTCCACTTAGTTCTGTGTGACTTGTTGAGCAGAGTAGTTATTCAGACCTTGTAACAAAATTTTTGTTTGTTGATTGTTTTTGATTATTCACAACCTTCAACTTATTCCAGGTAAGTGTTTTACATACACTTAATAACTCACATATTTTTGCACATTATGACATATTTCAAATCTGTTAATCTTTTTTTTAAAGAAAGTTATTTAATAATTTAAAATATGTTGCCTAGTGGGGTAGATTTGAACAAAGCAAAGTGGGTACATTTGAACACCATGTTATGCCCTGCTGAGTATGATGTTCAAATGTACCCCACTAAATTACTTTCACAGTAAATCAATACAATTGTTTTTTTACAAGATGGAAGATATTGTTTCTTTACACGACGAGTCAGAATGTGAAGATTTGCAAGATCTTATTAATCAGACCGTTTTCAATGAAGATGCTGAAATCAATTTAGATATGTTTACAAGTGAATTAGAACTAAATGAAAATGTTTTTGTATTGGTTGAGTTTGCTACTAAGAAAACCAAAGTGCTGTATGTTGGACTGATTGAAAAAGAACACTTGGACGTAGGATCATACATAGTAAAATTTATGAGAAGGAAAGCAGATTCATGGAAATTCAACTTTCCAGATCAAGAAGATTTCTTTTAAATTGAAGAAAAAGATATTAAAATGAAGCTTCCTCAGCCTACTATGAGTGGAGGAACTGCTCGAGCTGCTAATGTGTTTACTTTCCTTGTAAATTTCAGCTCAGTTAGTTACAAAATTATGTAAAAAAACAAATATTTGATGTAATTACCCATAAACAACATTTTTTGTTAATTTACAAATGTTTACAATTCTAAAATAAATAATTATGTTTGATTTGATATGCGTGTTCAAATGTACCCAATCCTCTGTTCAACAGTGCCCCACCGCTGGGGTACTTTTGAACAAAATACATTACGTTAATAAAACATTTATTGCAGCTTAACCTATTAACTTGGAGCTTTAAAAAAAATATTAAAAGAAAGCCAAGACTCTATAAGAACTTAATCAAATATTTTTTAAATATAAATACATTTTTATCATACATTAAAAAAAATATAATGAAAAAAATGTTCAAATGTGCCCCATCTTCCCCTACGGTGCGACTTTTCCCATCAATTTTTTATTTGTGTCTAACACATACTGTACGACTCTTCTTGTTTGAAATACATAATAAATTTTAGTTTATTTAACTTTCAACTATAGCCAAAAGACAGACCAATTTTAATTTAGAATGCGAAGATGATGTCCAAAGTGTTTCTTTTACATCTTTGAGTTTTCATACGGATGTATGTTTTCATAACGGTAAATCTAGCATTTGTTTATGTTTTTTTTTCAATCAGACCTATCTAAGTTTACATTATCAGATATTGTTTAATTCAGTTGAAGAGTTAAACTTTCGATAATGGTATAACACATTGTGTTAAATATATTTTTAAGTTATCGTAAACCACTTTAAATAAAGTAAAAGTATTTTTTAGATACGGTGCGAACAATCACATAACATTTTAGGTGCGACCAACGACGGAGGGTTGATAATTATAATCTTTTTCTTAGTCCCTTTCTTATACATAGATTGATTTGATTTAATATATTTCACTTTTACTTTCATAACATTAAAAATATACATCTAGTTGCTGATAGATCTACTGTAAAACTGCTTGAAAATAAACTGCTTTTAAACAATTAAGTTCTACCACGGAACACTGCCTGCTATACACTTTTGGTACTATCTTGTTAGCCTCTATGCTAGATCAAATTTTCTATTTTAAATAATTATGTTGATAAGTTTTAATGTATTGTACAGTATTTTGATATATTAGTCACTTTATCTTTATATAATCATACATCTGCTGTAGGAATTGTTTTACTAATAGTTTGTTTGAATAGTTTAATTCATATGGGCATTAGTTGACGTTTCGTCTCACTGTTCTTTCCTTTCGTTGAGTTTAGATTCCAATCGCTGTTACCTTCACTCTTTACATATTTCAACATTTATTTCATACATCACTGAGTACAGTTTTGTTTAATTTAATAAATATATAATTCATTTGATTCTCTACGATTTAATTAATACTTATTTACCAAGTTACAATTCTTGTTATTGTAATTTTGAGGTTAACCGATTTAAATAATGTCACCAGAACCAGAAAGGTGTTATAAAGTGTTTAAAATTTTTTTAAATTTTGAAAATATAAAAATATTAGTCTCATAAATTGTTATTTTCTGTCCACTTATGCAGGTGTAAATGAAGGATGAGAGTGGAATAAAACAAGAAAAAGACAACATCAATATCTGGATTCAAACCTATCACAGGCCAACTATAGTGTATTAACATTTTGAAAGTACAAAAAGTTAAATTCCTTTTACTCAGAATCAATAGCTGTACTTGTTTCAAACCTTAATTATTAATGTAGTCGTAATAACATTGGAAAACCTATAAAACTAAAATTAATTAGATAACAGTAATTGCATTATTTAAACAATTATCAATTCTAACTGGATCAGTCTTTTGAGTTCTGGTTTGTCATATTGTTTTAGGAAAATTAAGACTTTTAAAATTATGTTTAACTTGTTAAATTTTTTTTGTTATTTTTTTTATTACAACTGAGTAAGATGTACCCATCTATTAATTTATTCCTCATAAATGAATAACATTTGTAAGGGATATAACCCAATGGTTACTCCCTATCACTATTGTCCATCAAATCAAATCCGAAGGCTTGGTTCTTTTCAGTCTTCTTCCAGCTACATCCAACAGCCCTCGTAGCTCATGGTGTTCGTGGTGCCTGATGCGCTGTCTGTGCTTCTCTGCCTGCTTTTTAATTTCATCTCTGACAGAGTCTATTTTGAGGTCCCTATGTAAATCGTCATTTTTGATGAACCAAGGTGCGTTAACTATACATCTTAACACCTTATTTTGGAACACTTGGATTATATTTATATTTTTCTTATTAGTGCAGCCCCATAGCTGTATCCCATATGTCCACACTGGTCTTAGGACCTGCTTATATATCAACAGCTTATTATGGATTGACAGTTGTGACTGTCTTCCAAGCAGCCAATACATTTTCCTGAACTTTAGATTTAATTCTTGTTTTTTCTTTTTGACATGCTCCTTCCATTTCAGCTTTATGTCAAGTGTCATTCCTAGGTACTTAGCCGAATTGGCAAGAGGAACCTGTTTAGAATTTATTGTAATTGGAATACGATGCTCGTTCTTACTATTTGTAAAGTTAACATTGACTAATTTCTCTTCATTAAGACTAATGCAAAATTTTTTAGTCCATATACATACCTCACCAGCGGCCCTCTGGAGTTTAACTACAGCTTCTTCAGTTTTCTTATCAGTCACTAAAATTGCAGTATCATCAGCAAATGTACCTATGACTGTATCATCTGGTGTAGGAATGTCCCTTGTGTACAGATAGGTACAGGATAGGTCGCAACACACTACCCTGTGGCACCCCAGCAGATATTTTCTTCAGTCCTGAGTATTCGGCTTCATATTTCACTCGAAAGTGTCTATCAGTAAATACGACTTCAATATTGTGTAGTACTGCTTTGGTAAATCTCTTTGCAATTTCCACACCAGTCCCTCATGCCATACCCTGTCAAACGCCTTTGCTACATCCAAGAAGATACTTGCACATGTTTCTTTTTCTCAAGCGCATTCCCTACTACATTTGTGATCCTATGGACTTGATCTATTGTAGCATGGCTACACCTAAATCCAAATTGATGGTCAGGTATAAGATTTATGTCCTCAATGATGGGCATGAGTCTCTTTAACAATAACTTCTCGAAAAACTTTTAGATTATTGGTAGTAGCGAAATTGGTCTATATGATTTCTTGTCATTAGGTTGTTTGTTAGGTTTTAGTATCATAATGACTTCAGCTACCTTCCACTGAAGAGGAAGATATTTAATCCTTAAATACTGTAACGTGCTGTTGCTTGCCAGCCGTTTACAAACAAAATTTATTAATAAAAAAAAAAAAAAAATAAATTTTGACAAGTTTTTTCTAAGTTAATTTAATAAAAAAATATAACCTTTTGCTGCTTAACAATTATTTGTAATCTCATACTTTCAATTTGTATACTTTACTTTATTTATGTAATCACCAGTTCAAATCTATAAAATACTTTTCCCTTAACCACAACAAAAACAATCAAACATAACCCCAAAATTGAAAATAGGTTATGTTATAGTCAGATCTGTGATTGTCACAGTTGACTACCAAATCTCTGTTACGCATATTGGTCTATACATCTGTGCGCACAGTTGCTAACTACGGGGCGGCTGGTCTTAGAAGCATGGAATCTGTGTTCTATTCACAGAGACCCTGCCTCCAAGATTTGCCGCTGCGGCCGCAAATTGAACGCCATTTTGTATCTCTTAAAACTACACTAACTCTATTTTTTATAACAAGGTTCAATTTACCATGAAGTACTTCTAGGAAGGGAAAGGACTCAAATTAACGAAACATAATAGTTGGCATTCAGTTTTTTAATGCCCCATTCTAAATATCAAACATACAAACCATGTTAAAAAGAATTGGCAAATCATGGCTAGTCTCAATAATTTTCAAACACTCAAGCATTCATTCCAATTATTAACTTTACTAAATTTAAACATACAACAAATTAGAATATTAAAACTTTGAAATACAGACTTAATTATAATTATATTTTTTTACTTACGTACGTTTTGATTTATAGTGCACTTTAACAAAAAGAAACTTACATTTTAAAAAAAATTTACTTTAATTTTACCCTTATTTTAATTTTTTCCCCTTGAAGATTTTTGTTCGTAGCACTTTAGCCTCACCGAATTAATTTCACTTCGTTCTTTAAATAACGTTTATATTGGAAACATTGTTTCACGTGGTAGCTACTTGCGAATGTCCGCCATTAGCCCATTGTAAGCCGGCACACACCTCCGAAAATTACAAAGTCAATTCACCTTGCTTTGCATCGTACGATTTACGCCATTCAACATTTTTTGTTCACTGCACTGTCTCTACTAACTTTTGAACATACTTCAACGGTATTTAGTCTCTAAAGACCGCAAAAACTATACTTGTGAAATCATTTCACCACCAAACGACAAACAGGTCCATACACTAGGACGTCTCTGCTACAAGTGAGGGCTTGGCATGGCTTCCGGCAACCACCTCATGTGACGATGACGTCATGTCACGTGGTCCCTTTCCACCAATCCTGGTCATTCTGTTGTTACTGTCTGCATGCAAGAGCAATCCTCTGAAAATTGCACCCGTTCCGAGGCTAAAGTCTTGTTCCTTTCTGAAGTACACCCGTTGTAGAGGCTATGTTTTAATGACGTCTTCCCTTTATTTCTAAAAACATATCTAAGTTCCTTATATCTTTTACTTATGATTTATTATATTGTAATTGCTTTTTCATGAATGAAATATAATGAAATTAAACTTGTCTGCATTCCCCCTTTGAATTTCTATGTTTATTATTTTTTATGAAAATACAATGTTTTAAAATAGGCTAAATCATCCAAAATTTACATAGCTACTCCCTTTACGTTATACCCCTGTTTACTTAATTAAAACCCCTGAAACTCACATATATTACAACACGCATTGATTAAATAGAGCAACTTCCTAAGTCCTTTCTCTGGTAGGGCTTTTACTATTTGGCCAGTAATCAAGTCATACCCTGGGGCCTTTTTTGAGTTTAAATTAGTTTTGATTTCATTTTTTAATTCCTGAAGTGTCACCGGAGTTATTTCTACATCATCCTGCTTTTCAATTGGAGGTATGCTTTCTTCCTCTGTTTGTCTTGGTAGGGGTTGAATTGTTTCCTCTAAGTATTCCGTGAAGAGGTTTGCTTTTTGCTGGCTACTTCTAGCCCATGTACCATCTGCATTTTTAATGTAAGGAACCTGTATTATAGGTCTTTTAATTCCTTTTGTTGCCTTCCAGAGGAAATGCTCTCCATTTTTATGAGTGGATAGACTATCTAAGAATCTATTAATTGATTCATTCTTCAGTTCACTAATATAGGATTTTATTTTGTTACACAATTTATTTAGCCTTGTTTTTGTCTCCGGGTCTCGATTCCTTTGCCAGTCTTTCCTTGTCTTCCTTTTTTCCTTAATTAGTTCCCTTAGTGTAACTGGATAGTTAATTTCTCTATTCCATTGTTTATGGCTTACAGGTGTACACTTCCATGCAGCATGTTGAATGACTTCATTAAACATATCAAGCTCTTCTTCTAATTGAAATACATTTTTAATGGGTACATTCATGTTAAAGTTTTCTTCCAACAGGTCTCCAAACAAGGTCCAATCATTTTTAGCATTTGTTAGTTTGGGGGTAGTTGTCTTTTTTGAAATTATGAGTTCACTAATTGTCAATATAACTGGGGAGTGGTCCGAAGAAAGGCTCTAATTATTTTCAACTTGAATGTATTTTTCTGAAATTCCTCTGGTTATGAAAAAACTATAATATCTGGAATCTTATTTATGTCTGCCGGCCAGTAGGTAGGTCTACCCCCAGAATGAAAGCCACATGCTGGAGCTGTTCCTGCCTCAAGCAGTTCTTTCCCTTTTGGGTTATTTAATCTTGACCCTCAATATAAATTCTTAGCGTTGAAGTCTCCTCCAATAATAAAGCTTCTTCCAATATTTTCAAACATCTGCTTGAACTCTTCACATTTTATGTTGTATTTTGGGGGACAGTAGGGCACCAACATTATATTCTTTGTAATTAATAGTTTGAGTCCTGACAACGATAACCTGAAAGAATTCTTCTTCAATCCTTAGAACCTCGTGTAGTGCTGTAGATTATTTTTAATAATTAATACAGCCCTTCCTCTAGCTCTATCTGCTGCATGAACTGCAGAATACAAGTTATAGCCATGTATATGGACATATGATGACTTTGTAAAATGGCTTTCGGATATTAAACATTTCTATTTTTCCATATAGAGAAATATTTCTAGTTCTTGAATGTGCTGCATTAGACCATTTGCGTTCCAGGTTGCTATTCTGACAGTTTTATTCATATCTAAAGAATCATATTATTTATTCCTATCATTAGAGTCTAGCCGCTTTTCTATAGTCTCCAATCTCCTTAATACCTTTTCTAATAGTAGATTGTTTTCTGCTATATCTCCCCCTTACCAGGTCTAGCTTGGACCACATGGGAGAAGGTACTTCTACTTTCACCTTGTTTTTGTATCATCATGGGCTTTGGGGTCAACCTTTTCTCCTCTTCTTTTCCCCTTCTTTGCTGAGGGATACTTGCTTTGTTTCTAACTTTTTGCAACTGTTTTGCGACTTTGCACCCTCGATAGTTAACAGGGTGATTTCCTCCACTGTTAACACATTTTGGTGGAATATCTTTATTTTTTGTGCTCTGAGCAGTAGAATGTTTTCTTGTACATTTCACACATCTAGGTTCTCTATGGCAGTATTTTGTTGTGTGATTAAAACCTTGACAATTTTTACATTATGGTATTAAATTTGTAGTTCTTCTTAATGGCTCAATCTTCACCCTCATATGAAGTATCGATTTGATGTTATACATTTTTCCTACTTCTTCTCTATTATCAAATGTGAGCATGTATAACGGGAGTCCTCTTTTGCAGAATGATTCATTCCCGTCTTCTCCTTTTTAATAATGTTGACAGCATCAATTATTTTTAGTGCAGCTTTATTGGTTATATCCTCTATTATCTCTTCTTTAGTACAGGATGGGTGCAGACCCTTAGCCATTACCTTAATTGGCCTTTTTTTTTTTTGTCTTCATATGTAAACTATTGGAAGCCCCCTTCATTTAACTTAATTGAAGGAGCTCTATATGCATCAGAATCCTTTGTATTAATTTTCCACACGTCATTGTTTAGGGAAGCTAACTTGGTCATTTTATCCAAGTTCACTAGCGCTCTCACTGTTGCAAGTCCTTTATGCCAACAACATTTATTGGTGGAGGCGGTTTTTCTTTAGGAGCCTTTACCGGTTTATGATCAGGTTTTCTGACATTATTAGCAGCATCTTAGGTTACTTCAATTTCTGGTGAACTTTTTGCTTTCCTCTTTTTCATTCCTCTTACGGGTTTCTTCCTTCTTATCCAATCCGTTTCCTTAGTTAATTCTTCCTCATCTGTATGATACTCGTCAGAGTTGTATTTTAGCGAGGTTTCGGCCCCTTTCCTCGTACTTGATAACTGAAAGGTTTTTAGCTTGTTATTTTCCAATCTCAGGCTTAATACTTCTTCCTGTAGCTATCTTATTAGCTGCTCTACTTCGTTAAGTCTTTCCCTGAGTTCCTAATTTTTTTCTTCTAGTTTGCAGGTACTCACTGCGTCTTCACTCCTACCTGGATCAGATGGAGGCAGTTTATCTTTGACTGATCTCTCTGCAATTTTTGCTATCATTATTTACCTCCTTCAATTTTGGGGA
>JAGFPH010000229.1:631889-651108 GCA_018207615.1 Philaenus spumarius | reverse complement strand
TTTATTATCAAGGTACTTTCCCCTATCTATCTGGTTTTTGGTCCGCCCCGGGTATTTGATTTCCCCGGTACCACTCATATCTGAGAGGCGTTCCCCTATCCGCCACCTGGGGAGGCGTCCGATTTGGGACCAGCATCCCACACGGAACTTGTTATATTTGTCATTGAGGAATTTCTTCCAACTCTTGGTGGACCATTTCTCCTTGGTTGTAACGGATCTGTGTAGAAGTAATTACTTAAAAACAATTTTGATGTTCATAGACGTCCTGTATTTAAAATTTTGCGATTTCATTGTAAATATCTCCTTTAATGTACAGCTTAATATCTATTAATGTAACTAAAATTGCAATGCAATTCCCCTTTATTGTTGAACTAAATTACTATACTTTGTTGTTTTGTTAAAGGTTTTAGTACAAGTGAAGGTTGCTGGTGTTAATCCAATTGATGTTTATGTACGAGAGAATGCTTTTGGGTTTATACCTCCTTTACCATTTATAATTGGAAAAGAAGCTTCAGGGATTATAGTTGATGTTGGTTCAGGTGTAAAACACTTTAAGGTGAGTCTGACATAAATCATATTTTAATTTGCAGATAAGCTTTTAATCTTTAGATTTATAAAGACATTTTTATTTCTAATGCTTAAAGTTAATTTGTTTTAATTTGGTTCTAAATAGTTAGCTACTCTTTTGCTAACATACACTTATAATAATATAAGTTCTACAATTATGCAGTTTAGAGATATGGAATTTAATGCAAAAACTTAACATACTTGAGTTATTTACATCCTTTATTTGTTTTGGAAATTTGGCTAAACAAACTAAACCTTTTCTATTTCAAATATTTAGGGAAAATATAATGTCACACTAGCACTAGTATAAGGAATGAATACTTTATGGTGTCATGGTTTTGTTAATAAGATAATAATTTAAGCAATACTTTAGAAAGTAATAAATAAAATAGCACATTGTTGCTCAAACATAACTTATCATTATTCATTTGCAAGATAACTGATGCTCTAACTTGATCTAAATAAATCATAAAGTAATCCTACCAGTGATATTTTTTCTCTTGTTTGCAACTCTTGTTGGAGAAATACACAATCTGTTTAAAATTTTTGATTTTTACTACTAAATATGCAATTTTGCTTTCTATGTATTTATTAAAAAAGTTGTTTTAGACATTATTAATTTACAGAGAAATTAAATAGAACAAAATCATGTCAGAATTCATTATTTTAAAGAGTAAAAAATACTTTAAAATATTTCCTTTTGTAACCTTATGGGTTACATAAATAATTTTAATAAATTGTTATAAAGTTAATCAAAATGAAAGACCATGGCAATTTCTTACTAAGTAAAAAAATATTTGAGAATTTAAAAAACAATGATGTATGAATTTTATTGATTACTTTGTCAATTTACCTTGTTTGATTTAATTATAATTATAACACTTGATTTACTATAATATGTAAACAAAATGAATCTAACCTCCTAACCTCAAAACCAATGTTTATTTACTTTTAACTTCCATTTGCCATTCACACATCATCTGTTTATGCCTGTAACTTCAGCTCTATGATTCAGCTTCTTGGCGGCAAGGAACGTGCAACATTCATTAACCAATATGATTAATTTTTTCTTTGTTTCAGGCATACCTTATAGTTAATTCAAAAGTTAATTAATTATTTTAAATAAAATTATGATCTCAGTTGTGGGACGTATAACTGGATTACTTCTCACTACTAAGTAAGATTGCGGTAAATAAATGAAATTCAAGGCATTACAACAAACGATTTAAACATTTACTGACGCATGGTATAGCTATTTTACACAAGTCACAACTTAAATGGTAAAATATATTTGTTATTATTAAAAATATGAACTTTAAGAAGACGCAATTTGGATCAAATCAATTATTGCAAACGTTAAACTACAAGCAGACCAAAACGTTTTGTAACAAAAATATAATTTAAGCCCTATCTTACAAGAAAAAATTACTGTTCAAAATGTTCAATTTTAATTAATTTTGAAGTTTTTAGATGGTAAATATTTGCTTGTGGGCCCAATTTTCACTGTCCTTTATGTTTCACTACATTTTTAAGGCGTTTTAAAACACTTTTACCTCATTCACATGTGACGCAGTTTTCAGCACCTCTCACTTTCAAAATATTTGTAGAAAAATACTTTCAATACATGTACTTCATGTATTAACACATTAATTAGTCCTCAGACTAAAACAAATTCATCGATTAAGACAAAAATTAAACGATTTTTGTCAAAAAAATATCCTCCATCAAAATACTTGTTTGCTCTACTCCATGTTATAATTTAGAAGGGAAGAAAGAAGCACTTTCTCTTCGCATCTGTCTTACATCGCTGGCAACTATGTCTACTAAACCTTTCACAACTCCTTACTTTTATATATCATATACTGCTGTTTATATATTTAAACTTTTTATTTAAAATGAGTGAAACGTAATAGTCTTTTATTAAATTTAGTTCTAGTATCACTCTGCAAAAATTGTTTTTTTTTTATATAATGTTCTTTTATCGACTCTTATTTTCCATCATACTGTAACATTTTAGTACAATTAGAGGGTAATAATAACAATAATAATTCAGAGGTAAAGAGTCCTGGCTAAGTGTTTTAAAGAACAATGAAATATGAGATTCAAAGATAGATCCTAAAAAAAAGTTAAATATAACCTCAAAATTCATATTGGACAAGAAATCATTTCAAAGAAAATTTAAAAGCAACTTCAAGAATTTTAGAATAGTAATTAACCCTGTAAATGGCAGACTGCACTTTGGGACGCTCTCTTAGGCGTAGAACTCAACAAGCTCGAACAATAGCGAGAATTTGAATAAATTTGCATATTCCGTTATTTAATATACTTAAAGTCATCCAATCGTAATAAAACCGGCACCATTGAAAAGCTAATCAATTAAACTTAAATTTTTGTATTTAAAACTTTTTCGTGAACGTATATTTACATACGTAATCATCATTTTTAAATATGCAGATCGGGTTACAACTGTTTCCGTGCTCGAATATGCATACAATTGTACTGTTATTTCCCACTTCTTACATGTCCAAGACCATCTACAGAAGTATTTCTATCGAGATTATAAAAATACCATTGGATTCGTCAAGATTTTATCTTTCTAATAGTGTTTTCCAATCAGATGTCACTATTTTACCCGATTTTTGACGATGATTTCTGTAAACATTGTGATTGGAAAGTTTTCCAACCAATGAAACAGCCTGTTTGTCAACCGAGATAACGCCCATTATATCACATGTTTTGACAGATTTCTTTACACCATTTTGTAGAGAACAGTTTGACCTTTCTAACGGTGGGAATTAAACTAGAATAAACCAGATTTTTGTTTGTCCAGACAGCAGTGCAAAGTACATAATTAGGGCAGTCTGGTGAGACCATCTTGCGCGTGGGTTCCCACGTTATTCATATGACCCTTCCTGCGACCGGCGACTTTTCATTACATTGATGTCATTTTGTTATTCAAATAAAGATAACTCAAACACTTTTGTAAACTAAAGAAAGACAAGTATACCGTTCTTTTCTTTGATTTATCCTCTACACTTTGTTATAATAATATTTCATTTCTGGGCAAAGCATATATTAGTAAATTACGTTTCAATCTAGGCCCAGTTTTGTTAGCAGTCGTGTATTTGGATCATAAAAACTGTTTTTTTTCAAAATAAGAAATTTGAAATTGATAAATGTTTTTATACAGTTCTATTTAGAACTAAATTCCATTATTATTTTTACACTTACGAAAAAATTCCAAAAAATATTTACTACTTGTTATTTAGGCCTAAAGTTGAACTTTTTCCTTTCGTTACTGAACATTTTTTGCTTTCTAAGGTAATAACTTTTACAATTTTAAAAGAAACCTATTTTTAGTGGCATGTTTGAATTCTTTGACGTTTTTTCTACAAAAAAGCTACGGAACACTTCTGGATTGTGGATCATTTACTATTTTTTTAGAATTTAAAAAAAATACTTGCAAAACGCTAAAAACCGGCTTTTTAATTTTCGCTATAGCACTGCCATATGTAGGGTTAAATAACAATAAACACCCATATCATAACTAGTTAAAAAGCTAAATTGAACTAAATTCACCTTTTGTGAAACAAATACAACCTAATTTTATTCATAAGCCTAAATAAAGTTAGCTTTATTAGGAATGTGTTAATAACATTTTTTTTCTTTGTTCTTACGATGTAGTTTGAAATCGATCGAATAGTTTTCTCTCTAGATAATAATATTTATTAGTTAATCTCCTACTTTAATATCACCTCTCCTACCTCTCCTACAAGTATGAAGTCACAGTGAATCTGTTTAATAATTTAAATATGTTTGTGAGAAAGTATGTGCCAGTTCCTGGTACCGTTTATTTTACCATTTTTTTACCAGAATAATCCATATAGGCTCTATTTTGTTGAAAAGAAAACTTCTTTAACTTCTGTCTTTTAACAATTAATATGCAGTAATAAATTACCTTATTTGTTCCTTCATGTAACTTCACTTGTCTTGTCCTTAAGATGCGTTTCGGAGTCGGAACTCCATCTTCAGTTTTATCTCCGTAGAGGTCGTCAAAACATTAAAACATACACGGAAACATATAGAATGTTACACACACACACACAATACACAAACACATGTACACTTAATTGTCGACATAATGTTTTATGCGCGCACTGCTGTACGGTCTGCGGACTACTGATTGTTCCGGTGGGTCTAAGGTTGAAGCTACTTGAATGGCCTTATCAGTCTATTGTATAAGCTCAGAGCTGTCTCGTATAATGAGTTAGACTGGAAAGATAATTTTTCATTGAGTATGTTGTCAGGTGACTGTTTGAATGCCTTGTAAATTTCAAACTCTTCAGTTGCATTCTGTGACATATACAACCCTGTGATATATAAATAATAATGCAGTATATAAATAAAAAAGAACTCAGAGAATGATCGGTCTATAAAAGTTAAAGAGACGCAAAATTTAGAAGGCAGTATTTGTATGATAATTCCCATAACGTATAAGACGTGAGTAATAATAAAATAATAGAAATGCAGACTTAAATAATAATAAAGTAATAATTAAAAAAGCAGACTAAAATAATTAAAATACAACTAATGTAAACTGGGACTTATATAAAGAATATGTGCAACAATAAGGTTATATACTTGTGTAAATTTGAATGTTGGAGATAAACTGTGTGTAATAAAAAGAACAGTCTGTATTAAAATCAAAATATATAAAAGGAAAATATCTGCAAAGGACAATAAAAAATAAAAAAATAACATATATATATCAAAACATATGTCACAAAGAATATCATGAGTGTTGGAGAAATTCAGTGGATCATGAAACGGAAAGCGATGAAGAAAACGTCTAGGTGGTATTACGTAGGGATCTTTATATAAAAGGCAAATCGCTTAGCTCGAATTATTTTGGAGTGAGAGGGTCACAAAAACATATATTCAAATTAATTTCACCAAGGACATTGCAAATATATCTTTTATTTTAATTCCGTACACACAACTAAACACATAGATACTAATTCATCCAACAACAATCAATCTAAATCTATACAAATCTTATGCCTAACTCTACGGGCAAAACTGAGTTCAAATAATATATTTACTTCCCAAAGTACTCAAATAATTAATTACTTTAATTTATTAAAAAACAAACAAAACTGATTCTACTTTGTCAAAACAATTTCCCCAAATATTCACAATAAATGTTCCTACCTTAATTTGTCCTCGTGGCTTCTTCCGGTCAGCCCGTGTCGCCCCGACGTACACCTTCGCTCGTTCCACCCAAAAAGCCTCGTCTCGAATTTAGTTGCCTCTATTTAACATCTTTGTCCCCACTCAGTTTTACTCGTCTAGCTCGGTCGTTGGCTTGCTACAAAATGCAATTATGCGATTTGACTTCATCGCGTGTTGCACCGTAGGCTACCAATAAAATTCTACTTCTAATATAATTAAAATATAAATGAATACTCTCCCTCATCTCACTTTGTAACAGTGGCAAGTATATATAATAGGACAAAAACTTTGATAATTTGTAGGTATATTTTTTTTACATTTTTAACTTGAACTTTTTGATTTGCAGTCTGCTATTAAATTTAATTTTTTTTAAATTCATTGATATTGCGTCTCTTAATTTGGTAAAGAAATCTGCCTAAAAATCTTGAAATTATTATTATTAGGATGTTTATTTTATTTGAGTGTTCAATAATTTTCATGTGTAATGTAAATATTTTCAGAATGTATGATTAAAAGATTTGGTCAATGCTACAACGTCTTGGGATCTCATTGTGTTTACCATATTTGTCTTGTTTAGTGAATATTATTCAGCTCAAGAATCCACAAAACCGGGAGAAAACAAAGTAAATTTATTACATAAATTATGATATGCAAATTACTAGATATGACCCACGTGTAGTTGTATTGGCGCGAAAGTCTGACTGCTTCTGTGTTTCTGTGACTTAATCATATAGGGTTGCACCATATAATTGCATGTGACATCATATAGCATTGAGATGTTATGTGTAGATTAGCAGATACGTAAAGGTAAACAAACTTTGAGGTTAAGTTGGAAATTGTTTTTTAAAGTTGTTGGATTAAAATAAGCTGAGATTGTTTCTTAAATAAAGTAAAGTAAAATCATTGCAAGAATAACAAAGAAAAGTTCACACATAGAACATAATCTTTTATAAATTCAAATTAATTTTTTTATTTTTAACTTAAAGTAAAATCACGAACTCCAATATTTTTTTTTAAGTGTTCAACATATTAGATTTTTATTTTTATAATGACGAACGTTATAAAATGGCTTTCCCAACGTGGGATAAACGTTATGATTCATCAATCGTCCCTTTTTTTTAATGTGGAGTGGTGTCATGTTTGTTTCAAAATCAGTGTATGATTGATTATTGTCAATTGAATGTTGCGCAAATTTCGATCTATTGGCATATAAATTGTTTTTGGGCAAATGTTCTTTATAGCGCTCCATGAATGTTCTGCATGTTTGTCCAATGTAGAAACAATCACAGTCGTTGCAATCCAACTTATATACGTCTGGTTTTTTATCTGTAGGTATGTTTGTGTTTTTACGTAATATCTTTTGTATGTTGTTATTTGTGCGGTGTGTGACGACGATGTTATGCTTACTGAATGCGTTTTTTAGAATAGTAGGTAGTATATTGATGTAGTTAGTGGCAACAAATTTCCTTTTGTCCGCTCCATTCTGTTTAGTGTTATGTTTCTTATTCAGTATTGTTTTCTTATGTTTCCTTTTTTTATTTTGGCTATTGAATCCGTTTGTTCGAGCAATATGTATAATAGTGATTAGTTCTTCTGTGAAATATTTATTGTTGAGTGGTATGGATAAGAAACATAACACTAGAATGGAGCGGACAAAAGGAAATCTTGTTTTGATTTTGAAACAAACATGACACCACTCCACATTCAAAAAAAGGGACGATTGATGAATGCAACTGAAGAATTTGAAATTTACAAGGCATTCAAACAGTTACCTGACAACATACTCAATGAAAAATTATCTTTCCAGTCTAATTCATTATACGAGACACCTCTGAGATACAATAGATTGATAAGGACATCCAAGTAGTTTCAACCTTAGACCCACCGCAACAATCAGTAGTCCGCAGACCGTATAGCAGTGCGTGCATAAAACATTATGTCGACAATTAAGTGTACATGTGTATGTGTATTTTGTGTGTGTGTGATATTCTATATGTTTTCAAGTATGTTTTAATGTTTTGACGACCTCTACGGAGATAAAACTGAAGATGGAGTTCTGACTCTGAAACGCGTCATAAGGACAAGACAAGTGGAGTCACATGACGGAACAAATAAGGTAATTTATTAATGCATAATATTAATTGTTATTCATTAGTGACTTGGACACCAAAAAATGAACATTAAATTCTATCTTTTCTTCTTCCAGATGATTGTGAGAATGTATGTGTGTTAAAATGAAATGTAGTGTGATATGGTTATAATTTTGATATGTCTATTTAAATTTGTTTGATTAAAATATGATAATTAATATTATCAAATATAGTTAATTGAATAAATTAAACAAAATGCTCGAATAACTCCTTATTAAAATTAACGTTATACAATTCAATTTTATACTCGTTGTTTTTACAAAAATTGATTGTTTATAGTTCATAAAATGCAGTTGATTATATAGACCAATAGCAGACAAGTTCATAGCTGTAGGCAGATCCATATCGAAATGGGTTAGCAAATGTTTTTGTCAATTTGACTTGTTTACATTAGGGTTTCATATTTTCCCTGATTTATCGCTACCTTTTATGTTTTAACCAAGGATTTTTTATATGTAAAAAAGTTCGTTCTTTATATAGGCCATATTAATTTTTCCATTTGAATTTTATTTTCTTGTTTTTTCCGAATTTATTCGATTGTTGTTGGTTTTAAAAGAAATGTCTGAAATCTTCGTTCCTTTTAAGTTAATTAATTTGCTGTATTTTCTTTGCTTATATTTTGACTTGTCACAGTCATGATTTCTCTGGTTTAAATTTTTACTCCCAAATAATTTAAAAGCTCTAGTAAAACCCAATAAATGATCTCTAAATATACAGGGTGGTTATAAATTATTGTACACATTTTAAGATTGAATAAATAAATAACCAATCGACTTAAAAACATGGGAATTGTTTTATTAAATTGCAAATTTAAAACAGTTTTATATACTGACTGAAAATTAATAATTGTACACATTACAATAATTATAAAAAGTAGTTATAAAAAGAAAGTAAAAATGTCACTTAAACTGTGGGTGTAAGGTATGATTCTTCTTAATGACTTGTGTTGTGACATAGTCAGCTGGTCAACAATGGATCTTTCCACACCAGCTGTTAATTACAGTTGACTAAACAAACACTAAACTAACCTCAGTATCAAAATGGCTAGTGTGCAAGAAAAAGCAAGGTGTGTTCTTTGGTTTAATGAAAGCAGATCTGTAATAACTGTTCAAAGAAGGTTTCGTTTAGAGTATGGCCGCAATCCTCCGAGTAACAATTCTATAAAACGCTGGTATAGGCAGTTTGAACAGACGGGAAGTGTCCAACATAGAAAAGGTGCTGGTAGACCTCCAGTTTCTGAAGCTATTGTTGATCAAGTAAGAGAATTGTTTACGAGGAGCCCTGGTAAGTCTACTCGGCGTGCAAGTTTGGAATTAGGATTACCTCGATCAACAGTCTTAAAAATTTTGCACAAACACCTTAAGCTCCATCCATACAAAATTCAGTTATTACATGAACTAAAACCTAACGATAAACCTCGACGCTACGATTTTGCTGTTAGATTACTTGACCTCGAAGAACAAACAATAAACATTGGAGAAAGCAATTTCTTGAAAAAAGTAATTTTTTCTGATGAAGCAACCTTTCATGTTTCTGGTAAGGTGAATAGACACAATTGTATGATTTGGGGTACTGAAAATCCTCATAATGTTCGAGAACAAGAAAGAGACAGCCCTAAAATAAACGTTTGGTGTGCATTGGCTATAGATGAAGTGATAGGACCCTTTTTCTTCGCAGAACCGACAGTCACTAAAGAGGTATACCTCGACATGCTTGAACTTTTTGCAATACCGCAAATTGAGCATAGACAACCAAATGTTTACTGGCAGCAAGATGGTGCCCCTCCACACTGGGGTAAGATAGTACGTGACTACCTAAATAACACGTTTCCTGGTCGTTGGATTGGACGGGATGGTCCAATTCCTTGGCCTCCACGTTCCCCAGACATTACACCCTTAGACTTTTTTTTGTGGGGCTATGTCAAGGACAGAGTCTTCGCCAAAAAAGTTCAAGATATTGAGGAACTCAAGAATAGAGTTCGAGAGGTTATTGGAAGCATAACTCCAGCAATGCTCAGAAACACATGGTGTGAGGTTGAATTTAGACTACAAACTTTGCGTGCAAACCTCGGAGAGCACGTGGAATTAGTTTAGTTTCCTTGTAAAAGTATGAGTAACAGTAATCTTTTTGTCCTTCATTGGTAATAAAACTGTTTTAAATTTGCTATTTAATAAAACAATTTCCATGTTTTTAAGTCGATTGGTTATTTATTTATTCAATCTTAAAATGTGTACAATAATTTATAACCACCCTGTATAATATAATATTCTAAAATATAAATATATAAAAAACTCTATTTATCATAGATATTGACAATAAAAATATATATTTACTGTCAAAGTATACAAACAAAATATGATTTATAAATGTTTCAATGCCTTTAAGCTTTACTAATGTGCAGATGCCTTGATCAAAATTAGAAATGGTACTAGGGGCTCTGCCCCTGGATGCTTCGCTCGCAGTTGAAACACTCTCTAAAGGCTCTCGCTAATCTTTGGCTCGTTTGTACCTGGGTGAACGAGCATTGTTCAGTATTTTTAAGATTTGGATTGTATGTATAATGTATCTATTTGAATATTTAGTGACTTTGAAGGAGGTATAAAAAGAAGCTGTACCTATTCGCCTTCTAAGTGATTTGAAAGGTGGTATAAAAAGAAGTTAAGATTTTAAATTTTATTCGCATTTTTAAGACTTTATGTGCGTTTTTGAAGACATAAGACCTAGCACATTCAATTCCTGACGTCAAATAACCCCTGTATGCAAATTTTCATCAAAATCGTTAGAGCCGTTTTCGAGATTCGCAACAGATACAAAGATACAAAGATAGATACAAGAATTGCTCATTTAAAGTAATAGGATAATATTATTTTCAAATAATTTGTGAGATTTAGTTACTGTATATGTTATAGTAAAATAATTTGTAATTTTTCAGAAAGGGGACCGTGTAATTTGCTGCTTACCATATGATGGTGGCTATGCAGAATATTTAAGATGTAATTCAAGTAGCTTAATACATCTTTCTGACAAACTCACATTTTCTCAAGGTGCTGCCATTTATGTAGCTTATTTCACAGCCTATAGAGGCCTTATTTCAAAGTAAGTGATACATTTAGTGTTTCATTTAAGATGAAATCTATTTATAAGTACAGTAGATTCCGGCAAAATCTGAGTTATCCAACACTCCTTGCTTATAATTACACTACTACTAACATACCGAAACAGAACAAGGATATGTTCTAAGAGATCTATGTGAAAACAATCACTCGACTGAAATGTTCATGAAGACCTATGTAGTGTTGCAAGTTGAGTGTATTTTAGAAGTTTTTTTTACTGTTTGGTGTATAATTGTGTAAATGATTATTATAGTCTGTATTTTCGAAAAATAAAGAGTGTGAGTGACTAATACCAAGTGAAATTCAATTAACCATGTAAAACCTATTAGATGTACTTGAGAGTACATGGGATAACTTTTATATGAGTACAAACAATCTGAGTTTAACATGATGTTGTGCGTCTTAACTCATAACATAACCTTACATACCTATAATTCATAATGAATCTATACTCATATTATAAAGAGGTAAAGTTTGTTTGTTTGTTTGTGTGTTTGTGTGTTTGTTTGTTTGTTTGTATGTAGGGGGTAATCTCTGGCACTACTAAACCGATTGAAAAAACAGTTTTACTAATAAAAAGCTACACTATCCCTGAGTAACATAGGCTATAATTCATTTCGATAAAAACCTTTTTTTATTCCAATATTTGTAAATTTAGTCGGAAAAAATTCTTAGGTTAGGCCCAGAATTTCAAATCAACACATGTATTTACATTTATTACCATAGCAACCAATTGATAACAGATAATATAGCTGTTAGCACCAATATTTCCATTAACAGCTGATTTCAAAATTTGAAGCAATTATTGTTGTATTTCTAGCTTTTAGGTTAGGGTTTTTAAGTGTAGACCTGAGCCTTGCTGGTTCTTTTAACCATTATTATAACTGCTGTTATAAAATATAAGAAATAATTTAATTTGAACATTTTAATAAACATTTTACATTATTTACCATCTTAGTTTTGAGGTTATTATTAATCCTACACCTTTATTATAAATAAAACATAACGTATGTTTTTAGAAGTTTCCATTGGGGGTTGGCGTGCGGAGCACGCAGGGGTCTCCCCTAGTTTAATATAAAGTAACATGGGGAATTATCTCATTAATAAACATATTTTAAACATAAGAACAATAATAACTTACAGGGTTCATACTTAACCTAATTTTTCCTATTCTAATACACAGTTTATACAGGGAGTTTGAGATATTGTTCATCATAAATAGACATGTTGGTTGTAGTTTGTTGTATATGAAACAAATTATTTATAGTTTATATGGTGTATATTGTTACCATCCAAAAGTAAAAACTATGTGGAATGCGTACTAGGCTCAAAATATGGATGGCACATACAGAAAGTTTATAAAAGGAAAATACACCAGATACAAGTCTTACCTTAATAGCGAAGTTTAGATATCTGAAATGTTCCTTGACAGGTTATTGGATAAATACAATTAATGTACACATTTATAACAATAACTTTAGTTTATTTAAAAAAAAAAATGATATGCCCTTAATTATAATAAAAAATGAGTGATATACGCCCCAAAAATATGCTAACAGATGTTATATTTAATTCCCTCCCTTACAAAAAAATCAAAGAAAAACCCACCCTGTATTTAATTATATTATTTAATTAAAGACTTAGTTAAACAAACAACAAGGAAAATTTGTTTATGGTACATATAGTCTTAAACTCTAGTTCATACAAAAGTACTTACAAAATAAATTGGTATATTATAAGTTGGCCAACGTTTATTAAAAAAAATATATGCGCATTGTATGTAATAAACAAAACTGCAATTCCAAAAGTATAAACAAAATAAAATAATATAAAATTTTGTACTTAAAGTATTACTGAAATTATGACGTCATTATAATTATTAAAAAAAAAGATTTTTATTTCTGACCCTTGGGGTCCGTGGTGTCAAAATAGGTACCTCACCGCCCTTATTATTTAATAAATAACATATATATATATATATTACAGAAACATACTATTTTAATTACATAAAATATTTAATAGCCTTTTTATATTTTGGAAAAGTCACTATGTTTTGCTAGCTTATTATAAGTTCATACTGATTAAAATAGCCTTTTCGTTTTTTTTATTTTTAAAATAAGTTGTTAATTTAAACGATCGCACTTTTTCTATGAAACAGCGTAGAACCAAACGGTGGCAGCGAAGGTGAAGTCACATTTAATTATGGCTGCATGTTCATTAGAAGTTGAAATTAAATCAGGAACTTAAACCAGGAACTTAAACCAGATTTCTCTAAAGGACCAGAACATAATATAGGCATTAGTTGTTTTAAATAGCCAAAAGTAAAATATTATGTTAGAATAAAATTACAGCACGTTTACAGCAGCTATGCTGTAATTTGTCCTGTTGTAATCTGTCTGTTGTAATCTGTCAATTTGATCTAAAATGACTTTATAAATTATAAGTTTCACTAGTAAATAAGATCAAAAGTTAATTGGTACAGAGTAACACTTTGGCTCTGGCAAACTAAAAGAAAAATATACTGCTTTTAATTGACTGGCTGAATTATACTTGGTACAGGAACTCGTTAGAGCACAAATTATAACTTGTAGTTAATTATACATGTATTCACTTTACTTTAAATTGTCTATTTTCCAGGCTAATTATTAAAAACACTGTTCAGGCTATTTAGTATAGTTGTAGGCTTTACAAAATATCAAAATTTTATGGGGTTAATTAAATTACAAATTGCCTTTAGCAAAATACAATGGTTACACGTAACAAACAGTAACTAATATTTATAACATTTGACATTATGGAAAAATTCAGATATTCGCTAGACTACATGCTACATATTAAATAAAATTTAGTTATTTTACCTGGTGTACGGCTTATTAAGGCATATTGTAGAAGAAAAGAAAGTACTACATGTTGCGAAGCACAAGGCAAGACTTGATCTAACGACGTGTCGATCGATTAACTGAATAAAGGTCAAAACTGGCTAAGTACAGCCGACGGCTATCTCGTGTAAGACAAACTCAATCTTAGTGCCTACGGGTCTGATTAGTGCTGCAGCGGTGAGTAAAAAGGTGTACTACAAGCGCCTGCAGGGAAAAGTGTATGTAACCCCAAAGTATAGATGTAGGTAAAGAAGAAAGATATCGGGCAAATTAGGGTAAACGTTACAATATTGATCACACTTATTTTGTTTATACGGGGTGGGGTTACACATTAAATTCATAAAGATATTAACTATAGATGGTGACACATTAATCTCACATAGTTCATCACGAGAGGAAGTAAAGTATATTTGTAGTTCATTGGGTGATATTTTAAGTTTTATAGTATACTAGCTGACCTGTACGGCGTTGCCCGAGGTGGTTGGTATTTTCAGTCTTTTTAACATAATTGTATTCTTTTTAAGTGTTCAGTCAGTGAGTGGTATTTGGCTTTTATATATATAGATCTTAAATAATAAAAGCACTATTGTCATAATAATAAAAGATCTGAAATTATGATTTTAGTAACTTTGATCCCCCGAAACCTCTCCTAAAATTTCTAAATTTTTCATACCCTTTCTTAGTGAGCACCTATGGCCCTAGAGGAAGCTATATACCAAATTTCATTCCAATCCGTTCGGTAGTTTTGAAGAAATCGGGATTTAATAACTTTGATCTCCAAACCCCCCTAAAATTTCGAATTTTTTCAAACCCTTTTGTAGTAAGCACCTGTGGCCCTAGAGGAAGCTACATACCAAATTTCATTCCAATCCATTCGGTAGTTTTGAAGAAGTCGTTTTTAATAACTTTGATCCCTCCAAACCCCCCCTAAAATTTCAAATTTTTTCAAACCCTTTCTTAGTGAGCACCTATGGCCCTAGAGGAAGCTACATACCAAATTTCATTCCAATCCATTCGGTAGTTTGAAGAAGTCGTTTTTTAATAACTTTGATCCCCCAAACACCCCTAAAATTTTGAATTTTTTCAAACCCTTTCTTAGTGAGCACCTATGGCCCTAGCGGAAGCTACATATCAAATTTCATTCCAATCCATTCGGTAGTTTTGAAGAAATAGTTTTTTAACAACTTTGATCCCCCCAAACCCCCCCTAAAATTTCGAATTTTTTCAAACCCTTTCTTAATGAGCACCTATGTCCCTAGAGGAAGCTACCAAAAATTTCGAATTTTTTCAAACCCTTTCTTAGTGAGCACCTATGGCCCTAGAGGAAGCTACATACCAAATTTCATTGCAATCCGTTCGGTAGTTTTTGAGAAATCGTGATGAGTGAGTCAGTGGGTTTTCGCTTTTATAAATATATAGACTACTACAGTTATGCATTAGAACACATCAGATCTGCAGGCTCTTTATTATAAAATTGATACCTCTTTAAAATTACCTGCCAAATAATATCATTCGCTTCCTCAATCTCAAAACTGATCAAAGGACTATCTTATTTTAAATAGAACATTTTAGCATAAGTTAAAAATTGTAATCATCCTTCAATCATTCCATACAAATCAATCATCATTCATTAGGCCTAAGTATAGAAATAATAGTTTTAGTAATTAAGAATTTTGTTATTTGTTATTGACTTTAAAAAGAATTGTGTTACAAATATAACTGTTAGATAGCCGGCAAACTTTGATCCCCCCAAACCCCTCCCTAAAATTTCGAATTTTTTCAAAACCCTTTCTTAGTGAGCACCTATGGCCCTAGAGGAAGCTACATACCAAATTTCATTCCAATCCGTTCGGTAGTTTTTGAGAAATCGTGATGAGTGAGTCAGTGGGTTTTGGCTTTTATATATATAGATAGGGGTTAACATTTCAAATTCACAGGTAGTGGCAGGGGTGGTATTGGGACACATATTTATAATCATGGGGATCACATTGGGGTATATTATCACAGGGTAAACATATAACATGAATAGTTCACATTGGGGAAAACACATAGTTCATTTTGGGATACACATATAATATAATAGTTCACATTGGGAAAACACATAGTTCATTTTGGGATACACATTACAACGGAACACCTATTGACGTTGTTCTGCCCCACGTTCGGGAGCCAATTAAACAACGAACAATCGCGTGCTGACGTTCTTTTGTTGTATAATAAGTTACAACACCTACTGGAAGCCTTTAGCCAAAATTTTATCTTTAGCTTAGGTGATGCAACTGGGTGTCTGATACCTATTTCTATAAGTATTTCGACTGACTCTAACATTTTAAAATAGCTTCCAGAAATTAATAAGTTTACTAGCTCTGAATTTAATTTATGAGAACTCTTGATTATTTTTGATCTCAGGGAAATGAGAACAGTGGAACAGCCCTTATAACTTACCTTATTTGTGCTTTGATTATTTCTACAGCTAAACACATTTATTATACTATTTCTAATAAAGGAAATTATCATGAATGGATAACCATAAACAGGTAATTGATTACTCTCAGTATTTCAGTATAAAAATTTATAATTAATTTATTCAAAATTCAAAATCAAAACCTTTTCAAAATTAAACATAAACAACTCGTTTTTCTCACCATCTGCTTGTACATATAACTTCTATCCAATATTAATGTTAAACCTATAATTCTAATTTCTAATAGGCTTGGCAGACAGTCTAATTTTATAATCAATTTAATTTTAAATTATTTGAATTTAATTTATTTAGATTTAAATTTAGGGAATATCGAATTTACATTTATTTAATTTATGATTTGAATTTAATTTGAAACTAACCTATCTCAACCAGTACTTTAAATATTTTTATTGAATTTACTCAGGCAATTAATTAAAATGGGGGACAACGTATTCTCGTTTACACAGACCTTAATTCAGCGTTTTTCACCTCCGGTTTTCCGTGATGGATGCCGCTATGTTGATGGGCTGGTGCTGGAGCTGATATGATGCTGTGTCTGGTAGCCTTGATTTTCTGATTTAAAGTTGTTGGGTTGATATGATGGCTACAGATGTACTTGAAGAGCAGATCTGGTAGAATCTAGTAGAGTTACAGTTGATCCTATTTCTTCCTTGGTTCGTGAGAAGTGAAGTTCCGTTTAGAAGATCATGTCCTGAAGGATTGCCTATGTCGTCTCAGTATCGCCAAATAGAGTTATTTTTGCATTAACTCATTTGGATAGGCCGTAGAGTTACTCCTGAAGAACTACTTCTGACTTGTAGTTTATATTTAAAAGTTATTTAAGTTTAACGAAGAAAAAATATTTGCTGCAGAGTGACGTGAAGTCTACATTCGTAACAATTTGAATCTAGAGTGAGTCTTAGAGCGAGTCCGAGCGAGTCAGCGATTCCGAGAGAGTAAGCCCGTGGATTTTTCGCGTTCAATCCTTTATACACTTCGTGACGTCATTTCTTACATGCCCTTTCTATCATTTTTTCACTAAGCCAATTTTTCTTTTGTACAAACTTTTTTGGTCTTGAAATGTGTCTAAATTCGCCCTGGTTAATTTTATATAATTTTCTTCTTTTCTTTTCTTTCCATTTTCCTGGAAAACACCAATTTCTCTGGTTAATCCGGTTGCTCGTTGACGCCCCTTTCTGTAACCGCGACTTCATCCCTTCCACTTTGGCCATTGCATCTTACTTGTTTTTGATTTCCCGCTGTATCTTTTTTTCCTTTTAATTTTTCCTTAATTTTCTTTTTGCACATTTTCCAGATTGTTCTTGGCTATCCGTACGTTTTTGAATCGTGTCTGTACTGTGATTTTTACGCGTGCGCGGCACGTTTACATTTTTCCGCGACTTCCGCGACTGTCTTTCGCGTTCAATGTCTTTTTTGTTTGTTTACGCCGATTGTCTTTAACACCTGTACAGTTCTAACACTTTTCACCATTTTTACTTATTTTTTCTCTTCTGGGACTTAGCCTACAATCGCAAAAAAGTTCTTTGGGGGTTTTTTATTTACTACGCGAAAAATATTTAAGTTACTGGTTTCCTAACGATACAATGTTAATCTAACCCTAAATCTCTTTACTTTATTATTATTTAAAATTCAAAAATTCAACTTTTACTACTTTAAAAGGCGTGAAAACTCTCACCATTTTATCTTAATTTAATTTGACTTTTTGTTCCCTTTTTTACACAGAACTATTCATTCTCTAATAACTCTTGTGAGTGAAAACCTTTGATTTTAATTATTTCTCCCTTTTTAGGGTGTGTGAAATTTGACACTTGAGCTAACTTTTTTATTTTCAATAATTCGACTTTTTCTTATATAACCTTTTATTTTCGTCTACTTATGTAGATTCCAAAAATATCTGACTTTTTTAGTTTCGAGTTAAATTGAACTTTTCCCTTAACGTTAACCCCTGTTTACTTTGGTAGTGTTACCTTTTATGATTTGAAATTCACACGGCCGTAACTCACGCGTTTAGCGCTACATATTAAACCATGAAAATCACAAATGCATAAAATTCCTGGATTCCTTTATTCCCCAAAACTCAGCTACTTTCAGGCTAAGTCAGATTTCCTTTCTTGACGTGTCCTAGATCAAGGTTCATCTTGGGAGATAAGCCTTGCTCTGATTTAACTTGTATTTTTGACCTACAATTGACACTCACCGAAGTCCGGCCTTGAAAACATCGAATTTTATAATTTAATATAAAAACCGATTTTCCGCCTTACAACGGCTAATATCCGTTGTAACATATTGTAAAGATACCAAAAATTCGTTTTTATTCATAAGCAGTTGGTACATCATATCAGGAATCTTCTCATAAGTCATCAGTCCCTGATACTCATAATAATAATAATTAAAAAAAGAAACACATAGCCCATTATACTCATATACCATTTCAAACATTAGTAATAAGATCTCATCATGTTGGTAAAAATCATATAGGCTTAAGTGTAGGCCAACACAATGTAAAAGGAAAGAAGAAATAATAACGTTGAGGAGGGAGAAGAGGAAGAATTGTTGGAGTAGAGAGGAAGAAGAAGGGAGTTAATTGTGAGAGTTTGTTACTAGCTTTGTTTGAGAACAGTTCATTACTTATTTTGTGGGGCAGTCAATTTAAAATATACCACATAAATCTACTAGATTAAGCAGCATGAAGAAATAATGTGTTACATCAATAAAGTTAATAAATAATAGCAAGTACAGTATTACAAAAATATCAAATTATAATATCAAGCTTAAGCCATTTGGGTGAGTCAA
>JAGFPH010000229.1:615670-631789 GCA_018207615.1 Philaenus spumarius | reverse complement strand
AAACCATTTCATAGTACCTCTCTTTATTTATAAATCGATGTTACACGTAGGGAAATTCGTATAATATACAACATAGAAATAATATTATAATATATAAAAGTTCGTATTAGGGAAAGCACATAGTTCATTTTGGGATACACATATAATATAATAATTCACATTGGGGAAAACACATACTTTATTTTGGGATACACATACATAATAATTCATTTAACAAATATTGATTATTATTTGTCATACATGCATTAGTCTTGAATTATTAAAGGCATTTATGGTTGTTTGCATATCTACAAACAGGGGTTATACAGGCTCGTTGTCTTGTTGCATCTTATTGTTGTTGGTTGTATGGAGTTGTTGCTTATGTACTTCTTCAGGAGAGAGATGTTATATACATGGTCCGTATGTTTTCTTTTTGTCTAAGTCGGTAAGAGCATAAGTAGATTTTCCGATTTGTTTGGCTATTTTTGGAGATCAGTATTCTGTTGGTACATTGGAATAGAGTAGCTTCCCTCAGTAGTGTTTTGGATTATTAGATTAGATTATCTTATTTTGGGGTGGATTTCTCCTTGGAGAAGGCCTCCTTACACGTCAACCTTTGGTTTATTGTGCCCCCAGTGTCTCGCGCCTAGCACGTTAGAAGCCTGTATCCCTTGTGAGGTCCAGGATTTTCTCCACCAAGTATGTGTCTTCTTCGTCTCCTGGTTGCTGGATTCCAAAAAGCCTCCCCCTACGCTCCAGGATCTCGCGCACTCAAATATGACGTGTCTTGCTGACTCTTCTGCCTGATTACAAAGCCGACAGCGTGGTCACCTTCAAAGATTCCTACTGTTGCTAGGTGTTTTCTGAACTAACCATGTCCAATAATCAATTTTACAGCTCTTTTGAGTTATGGTCGGTTTAACTTGATTAGGGATTTAGTAAGCTTGGCGTTTGGTCCCTTGATCAGTTTACTTTGAGTGTGCCCAGGTAATCTACGCCATCTCTGGCGTTGCTCTTCCCTGGCCCAGTTTTTTACTGCGCTCTTGGCCATACTACGGCTAATGCAGCACATTGGTTCTGGCCCCGTGAATGGTGTATGCTCCTTTCTTTGCAAGAGCATCTGCCATCTCATTTCTTGGAATGCCACGGTGTCCTGGCACCCATCTCAATTAAACCATATTTAATGTGGAGAGTCTGACTAGTGTTAAAAGGCACTCCTTCACCAGTTTGGATGTGACTTGCACTGAGTCCAGCGCTTTAAGTGCTGCTTGACTGTCAGAAAGTATTAGGATATGTCTATTCCTGCATCCATTCAACAATCCTAAGTGGGCGCAAGCAGTAATTGCTAAGATTTCTGCTTGGAAGACTGTGCAGTATGTCCCAAGACTCGCACTAATGTTCGTCCTTGGTGAAGCGCTTTGTACGACATAGCCAGAATTGCTGCCCATCAAAGACCCGTCTGTGCACCAGACGAGTTCCTGTAGCAGATCTTGGTTTGATGTTTCCTTCCCAGTCTTCTCGGGTTCCGAGGGTTACTGTAAAGGGTCTATAAAAAACGTACTCGGTGTGCATTGTATCAGTCACCATGTCTAGCACCGAGTTTTTAAGTACAGTGTTCACAATTGCCTCCGACATTATGTGAATGTCTAGAGGCGGAAGTCCAAGGAGCACCTCCAAAACCGCTTTAAGGCTACTTCTGAAAGCATTGCAAGTCGTTGTAGACCAGTTAGCTTGATACCAGCAGCAGTTTGGCATGATTTCTTCCACCAAACCACCGCTCCGTATGTAGTTTGGGGTCTAATCACAGATTCATACAGCCAAAGATCCATATGAGGTTTGAGACCCCAGGTAGTTCCAATAAAGCGTCTGGTTGCCAGTAGCGCCCATTTTGCCTTAAGAATCAGATTGTCCAGGTGTGTATTCCAGGTCAGCTTTTGGTCAAGAATCACTCCAAGATACTTTACTGATGCGGGGATATTCAACCGGGTGTTGTCCATGGATATCCTCTCCAGGGCTGTTGTATCTTTTCCTTGTAAAGGGAACTATAGTGGTTTTGTTGGGATTGACGTTGAGGCCTTCCCTTGCATACCATGTTTTAACACGTCTGAGACCTCTGTTTATGATATCCGAGACAGTCTCATCATTTTTACCAATAACCAAGATTGCTATGTCATATGGATGTATGTTCCTGACTGGCTAATTTCTGTAATGAGACCGTCGACCACCAAGCTCTACAGCAGAGGTGAAAGAACTCCTCCCTGTGGGCACCCTCTTGTAGCCGTGACCTCAATCAATTCACCAAGTAGGATTATTAACTTTAATGGTTTGTTGGTAACAGTTGCACCTTCCAGGATTTTCGGAAAATACGTTTTTATATTTTAACATAAGTTTAATTGGTTCTTCTTTTTGGGTTCAAGACGTTATCTTATTCTCAGTCAAATTGCATCTGCTATCTACTTCTAAGAATTGTACTTCTTTTATACAGTACTTAACTCATCATTCCATGTTTCATTATAACATATTATTTTACAACTAATCATTTCTTTATCATCATCACCAAACTTTAATTTCATAATTTCACTTTTATTCGTATTTATGACCATTGTGTTTGTATTAAAGTTTATACATGATTGTTTAGTTCCATTCTTAATATTATAATCGTGTCCATGCCAATTATACATTCCCTCACCAAATATGGTACTACTAGGCATTGAAGGTCAAATTCGTAGTTAATGAACTTTGCCTTTAGAAGTAGAATTCTTGTGATCCTCTTTGATTTCTGGTTTAGTGCCATTGTAATAAATGTATTTTTTACTAAAAGTTCTTCAAAACATCCTAATTTTGCTTTCTTCGTTTGGAACCATGTGTCGGAAATGCATGATAAACTGCTCCCACTATCTACCATGTTCTATCGCTTTATCCCATAGTTTTTTATAGTTTTATCCCATTTATATTTAATATTATCTCTTTTATCACAGGTTCTAGCTGTGTCGGCTGGTCTTCATCTAATAGGAAATTTCTGTCGCAGTCTAGATTAAATATTTGTAGTTGACGTCTAATTCTACTGTTTTCTTTTTCATCCAAATTTGTCTGTTGGATTGGCTCACTACACCAAACACAACCTTCATCAATTTTCAGAGGTTCTGGTGAAGATTGTGGAACCTCTTGTATATTCGGCTACATACTTTCGCTGATCATGCAACGATTCACTCCTTCACTAGCGTCTAATTCTACTGTTCTCTTTTTCATCCAAATTTGACTGTCGGATTGACTCACTACACCGAACACCAACCTTCATCAATCATCAGAGGTTCTGATGAAGATTCTCTGGAACCCCTTGTCTCTCTTCCTGTATATTCGGCTTCATACCTTCGCTGATCATGCAACGATTCACTCCTTCACCAGCGCTTGGTGGTCTTCCACTCCACCCTGGTTGCTGGGGATCTGGTGATCCCTTGGCTGGTTGTCGGTGGTTGTGTTTCATTATTTGTTGGTGGTTGTCCTGATGGAGAAATCATATGATAGATCTATTGCTGTTCGGGGGTGGGATATGCATTAGTAATTCTCGGTGACGGAAAGTTAAATCAGGTTTGTATTGGCCCTGGTGGTCTGTTCTGCTGGTATACGTAACACTTCTGGTGTTCTGGTAACTGCTATCCATTGTTCGATTGTTGTAAAATGGTCTGTTGCCTTTGAGTCTTCCATTTTGGTTTTGTTGAATGGTGGTCCTGTGGATGGACAGTTTGAATAATTTTAGACTTTGGTTTTAAGTTTTCCATTATGTCATATTCTAGTTTTCTAATCAAAATGCTTTAGATCATTAGAATGTGACAATACAAATATTTTACAAAATCTACAGTAATTTAATAATTTAATTTTGCTAGAAAATCAGTAAGGTACCTATACATCTTTAAATACCTACATACTCAAGAAGAAAATTAATACATTTTTCAATTATCCGCCATTTTGTTTCTGTAAGTGTTGTATTGCTAAAATTTTCACAGAATATTTTTAAAGCCTCTATTGTGGGGTGTGAAAAGTGTTAAAGAGATTGATGCATTAATGTGCAAGCTTTGTAAAATCAAACGAGTTAACCTCTTTGTGGAACACCCCGTATACGAAACCATTTGCAAAGACGTTTGTTACGTTATATGTTAAAATAAAGTGTTATTTTCATTCTATTATATTATTTTGTTACTATTAGAGTGTTTTTATTGATTTTTATATTATGTCAATATTGTTATTTAATTTCAAAGTTTATAGTTTGTTATACATTATTTTATATATTTTTATTTAAGAGATTTTTCATTGCTTTAATTATTTTATAAACTATTCTGTTTTAGTTTCATTTAATTATCACGGGTGATAATAACTATAATGGGTTTTTACTTCAAAGTTTTATTTGACAATACTGAATATAGTTTGTAAAAAAGAACAAATGCTTAATATTTTAAAGAAGTAAACATCAGAAAGAATTTGTTGATATAAAATGTTGTAGTTATATATATTAATACCCTACTTAAAAAGTATTAAATAGAAAGTAAATAGTATAAAGGTAAACAAGTATTTTAGCAACTTTGACTGAAGAGGAGCAAATTAAAATAATCATTTAAACTAATTATAGAACTGTATTTGTATTCGGATATTTTTAAACAAACTAAAATTAATAATAACAGTACTATAAATGAATTGCACTATGAAACAAATAACATCAACAGTCAATAAAGAGCATTTTTAATCTAAAGTAGATCTTAATTACTTATATCCTGAGAGCAGTATATAAATATAACTCCGTGTTAGTTAATGCTGTTTAACATTTTATAATATTATACATTTCACAATAGAAACAACAGACAGGCAGTTTTTGTACTATGTCATCTCTATACTCATTTAAGAGTTGCTGGAATTAGAGGTGTGGTCAAAAAATATGGTGAGTAATTTTAGTACAAAGTAATAAGCTTAATAGAATTTCAATTTTAATCTCCTTCAAAGTACTATCCTTGGCTAGCGATGCACTTGTCCCAATGTTGAATCCATGACTGGAAGCATTTCTGGAAGGATTCTTTCGGAAGGGCTTTCAGTTGGTGGGTCGTGGGCATCTCAATGTCGGGAATGGTGTCAAAACATTATCCTTTTAGCTCGTTTTTTATTTTTGGGATGAGCCAGAAGTCGCATTGTGCTAAATCTGGTGAGTCAGGCGGATGTAGACAGACAGGAATACATTTTTTTTCCAAAAACTCACGAATCAAAAGCGACTTTGGCACGAAGCCTTGTTGTGATGAAGGAAGAAATTGGCTCATTTTTCTGGTACCTTCCCACATCATTTGACAAATGTTCAGGACCCCCTTGTAAAATTCGGAGTTTGTAGTTGTTCCTTTTTGAATAAACTCTCATCGCACTATGCCCTCACTATCGAAAAAAAAACCAATTAGCATGACCTTGACGTTCGACTTTGACTAAAGTGCCTTTTTAGCACGAGGAGATTTACTGGTTTTTCCATTGAGAACTCTCAATTTTCATCTCAGGGTCGTAGCCATAGACGCAACTTTACCTCCAGCTACAATTTTGGTCATGAAGTTCAGATCTGCATAAAGACGATCCTTCAATTCCGTGCAAACTGAAACACGATTTTCTTTCTGTTCATCAGCTAAACGTCTGGGAACAAATTTTGCACGTACTTGTTTCATTTTTAAAAATCTGTGAAAATGGTTGCGTAGACCCACATGAGATGTTAAGTTCTTTGCCAAGCTCTAGAATAGTCATTCACCTGTTTCAACGAACAAGTTAGGAAATTTTTTGCACGTTTTCATCTGTTTTTGAGGTCGAAAGACAAACTTGATCTCAACCAACTCATTTCCGCTTTTAAATCGCTCATACCACTTGAAAACCATCTTCTGAGTTACTACACTATCTCCATACCCTGACTTTAATATTTCATGAGCTTCATTGGCACTTTTTTTGCAACTTGAAACAAAACTTAATGTTAATGCGTTGTTCAAAATTCATGATGCACGACAGACATGGTAAACACGATCTCACTCTAGCGGCTTTGAAAGCTGACTGACAAGTCATAACATGTTCAAACTTAACACTGTCTGACCCAACAGATCATGCTATCGGATATATTAGATCAAATGGATGTAGCGTCAGCAGTTGCTGCTATAAAAATTAATTCACCATATTTCTTTACCATACCTAGGATACTGAATAAGTTCTGAAAATTTTTCTCACAACTTTGTGTACTCATAATATCACTTTGAAAATTTTTAACAGCTTCAACAAGCACTTATTGCTGGTATGTTGTTATTGTCATCTATTAAAAACACTAAACATATGTTAACATTTTTTAGTTTATATGAGTTGTAGACCTACCTGTATTTATTGGTGGTATGAGGAAGCGGTATCTATCTACATTGGCTACTATGGTATTCTTTATGAAATACTTTATAGTTGAACTGTAGTTTTTTAATGAGTTTTTTAATAAGCTGTTGTTTTCAAATTGTTTGTATATTTCGAACTGTTCTAATGTGTGCATTAGTATTACCTTTTGGCAGTGATGTAGTGTTTTTAGCAATTTTTTAATAGTGGCGTAGTTGTGGTTGGTCAAGTTGTTTTTTAAAAAAAATTAGCATGAACTATATCTAATCATCCGATACCTCACAAACTAGCAGCAAGTAATAACAAAATAGTTATCTGTGTAAATAAGACAGACTATGAAATAAAGAATTACTGATTTTCTAGACAAATTTAACATACTAAAATTGATACAGCTCATTTATTATTGACAAACTATATACAAAAACACAAAAAAAAAAAACAAGACCCTAAGTAGAACAAAGAAAAGAAAGAAATACATAGTTTTGTATTATAACAAAGAAACAATGGTTAGAGCATATTATAGACAACATATTTCAAAAGCAGGGTTTCACTAGCTCATGTAAAACTAAAAACAATATTGTATTGTCTTGAATTAAAAAAATGTATAACAAATTCAAAAATACATTGATTAAAAAAATAAGACTAATTAGTAGGTATTTTAAAAAACTATTTGAAGAACTCGTACCATTAGCTTCACGGACAAGCTAATCCAACAAAAGTCAATTCTAAATTTACAAAACAGTCATTTATACCAACCACAACTACTCTGTCATCAAACAATCCCTAAAAACTCTACATCATTGTCAAAAGGGAAAATGAATGAATGCATTAGAACAGTTCGAAATATTAATACAATTTTAAAACAATTGGAGTTCATTACTTACCAAAAAACTACAGTTCAATTTGAACATACTATATAATAAGAACCAACTTAGATAAGATCCCATTCCTCACACCACGAATATAGTAAATCATCAGTGACAGTTCGCATTAATAATAATAATCTTTACTGAGACGAAGTTAGGACCATTGGGTCCTCTCTTCCACTTAACCTCGAACCCAATTAAAGTTACATTGAAACTTACTATCTGAATAAACTAAAAAACTTATAATACATATTATGTTCAGTGTTAAGTATTAAGTGTTTTAATGTACAACAAGAACATCCCAGCAACAAGCACTTATTAATGGCTGAATAATAAAAACAACCATAGGGTAAACTTCCAAAATTTAACTATTATAATGGTAAGTAATTTTAATTTCGAAATTATAGTGTTTTAGTGATTAGTTAAGAATTTGATGTTTGTTCAATGAGTTAAACTTTGGTGTAACCAGATGTGAACTGTTCATTGTTGCTTGTAGGCCTTATTATAACATTTTAAAGACGCACTTAATTATGTTGGTAAATGTGTTACATGTGTCTTTACTTGGCAATTACAGTACATAATATCTTAAGTCCTAACCTTTTCAAGTTTGTAGACATTCAACAATTTGAATCATAAACATTTATGTATCCTTTTTTCCACTCTTGTCTCAAACAAAATATAACAAGCTTGGCTAAATGACAGGCTATGTTTTATGCTATTTTCGTCAATCATTTTATGATAGACAATGAAATCAAGATTTGGTTTTAGGTGTGACATACAATCAGGAGAATTGGCTTTAGTTCATGGAGGAAGTGGTGCGGTAGGAGTAGCTGCAATCCAAATAGCAAAATCTCGAGGTGAGTTTTTATTTTATGTAATCGTCATTGGAAATTATGCACCCAGGTGAGATTTTTTGCCTACAGATCTTTTGATCAGAAACATTGTAGAAAAAGTCTACCAATTTCCCCGCTCTTGAAGAAGTTGGTGGGGGGAGGGGGTTGAAAGGGCACAAAAACATTTTTTGCTTTAGCGGGTAAACATGAACTTTTTTACTAAACATTAGATGGGAAAGTTGTAGATTAAGAAAATAGCTTTGTTTTAAGACCCCACATGACATTTTAACGGCATTAGATTCCATGTTATGGAAAAATTAGAAAAAAACCTCAAAAATTAGAAGTCATGCTAGAAACTTGTTGTGGCTTTTAATAAATTGTATGTTGATAAAGCTGATTGTAGTACAGTTGAACTTGGTTATAGCGTCAACGAAGGGACCGAACGAATGTTGACGCTAGGTCCTAGTGACTTTATAAAGATATCCCAACAGCAAATTGTATTTTTGTTACCTTCAGTGAAAGGACTAACTACTATACAGTATTACTATTATTGGCAACATTATTCAAGACGTTTATTCAACATAAAAAACTATACTTTTCTTAATTAACAGTAGTAGCCCAATAACTGGAGCTGAGGTCACCTATAATTGTAAATTAGGTAACATTGGTTAATGTGTAAAGTTTTAACCCTCCAGGTGCTGCAATCGCACTGTGCGACCTGTTCAGACCATTTGAAAGTGCTAGCGTCGCACAGTGCGATAGGTCGTAAAATCGATATATCGCAGCTAATAGTTATCGGATAAAACTTGACCTTCACATAGAATGAAAGTAAATTGAATTCTCTATCTAGTAGGCAGTGTGAGTTTGTCATCTTTGGAAGAAAAAAAGTAACAGATGACAATATTGTCAACTGTAAGTTGTAGTTTGTGTACGTCTGTGTAAAAACTAGGTAGTTGTTTGATTTGTTCAAGTGTATTGTTTTGATTGCGAATGTGTGTTATTTTATTGTTAGCTTTTATTATTATTGTAAATTATTATTATTATGAGTGAACTTAGTCGTTCAAGTGATATTAGGCACTGTTTGGAAGATGAATTGAGTGATATTGATTGTGATTCACGTGTACATTCAGGTGACATTGGAACAGACATTGAAGAATGCCCAAGTGATTTTTTTTTTTTTTTAGTAAATGTTTTTTAACAAGTTTTTTGTGATACATTTCTTATTCAGAACTAAAATTAGAACAATTTGTATATTTTGGAATTTATATTACTACATTTTCAAGATCATCTATGTGCCTACAAATTACAAAAAAAAAATTAAAAAAATGTTTACCCCCCACTCTAAGGACTTTATTTTTGAACACCAAGTGAGTAAGTGTTTTATTTTAATTTTATATTATAGACCATGTTGTTATGAACAATTTGATATATAATACATGCTATTTAAATATATTCTTTCATATAAAAAATAATTGTTAAACTAACCGTGCAAGATGCTCAAAAATGGCCTAGCACTTTAAAGTGATTTAATCAGCACCTGGAGGGTTAATGAGTAAATACATGTGTAATGTGTGTTAACAAACTATATTAAAAACACTAAAAACAAACTATATTAAAAACACTAAAATTATAGTATGTATTAAAACATTAACTTACTGTATTATAAAACACTCAACAATTTAAAGTGTCAGCATTACTGTGGGGGGGGGGGACAACTGTCAGATCACAACTTCGTAAATGTCTCGCCAAGCTATACAATTGAGTCTCGCCACGCTTTTGTAGTGTCCAAACACTTTCCCAGCTAAGTCATGGGTTTAGTTACACACAGCACACAACTGACACCAAATACTGTGTGAATTGTGTACCTTAGGAGGGGTGGGCGAGTTAGCAGTGTTGCTTGTAGTAATGGAACCTCCCCTCTACCGACTTTGATGGGACCCACCGGAGGTTTTACGTGTGAAAAAAGATACGTAGTTTGTTTATTTCGCGGCTTGATTCTGAGGAGGTGTAACGTAAGGTTACAAGAGTAAAAAATATTCATAAGTATAAAGTGTTAAAAAAAATGGAGTTCGGTAAAAATTTCAAAAATAAAAAAAAATGTTCAGATCAAAAATAAAATGTTATATGTGGATTATTCAATAATCATTAATACCTCTCCTTCACTCTTTTATCTAGTCACCTTAACACCAGAAGTCGTCGCTCATAAAATACCTTTAATACATCAAAAACACCTTTTAGGCCTATTGCCTTACTTCCATAATAAAAATCACCATTTACCTAAACTCACCACATCATATATCTCCCCTAACTCCAACTTAGAATTATACCTTATGCTCCACCTTATTTTAATTCACCTTACTTACAAAAACCTTAATATCACCTTCATTTAACTCACATAATAATAATAAAAAAAAAATAGTAATCGTAGTACTTATAATAATCCACATATAACTTCATTTATGCTCTATTAGCATCTATCTATCCATAATCATCAATAAAATATTTATTAAATTAGTTTAATTTCCTCAGGGGTGGATACCTGGCTGTTAAAGTACAAGCTAATTGGATATTCGTGGCTGAATAAAGAAATTCAAGACATTGAGGCAAGACAACTATTTGTTTACTCAGACATAATTCAAAAATGAATATTTACAACAAGAGATATCAACATTACAAACCAATTAAACAAACAAATCAATTAACTATTTACAAATTATACAAAGTTTTGTCAGCCTTAGTTTGAAAATATGACGCCATAAAAATCAATTGAAGTTACTTGTAAGAATAATTAAAAATTTTATGTCAGCAGACTAAAAAAAAGTATGTCCTATGGCCACTATTACTTACTGCGTAACTCGATGCACTGTTTTTTACCTAGGATTTTTATTTAAACACTCAATTCACACAAAGTACTTCGAAGCTAAATGCGCATTTTCATTGTAACACATGGCGTCCTTTATAATTTCACTTTTCTCTGAAGTCACTAACTCAACTTTACTTATTACATCTCCACAATCGTAGAAACACCTCTACTTTACTTTTAAATGCAAATTATTCTTGTTCGAAAGAAAAAAACCATACTTTTTATTAGATTTCACGGCACCTGCCGTTTACATTATACACAGTCAATCCGCCATCTTAGAGTTCTCTCCTCTCTGGACCGTTGTTAAACGTACCTCTCTTCCAGAACGTTCCGTGCAATTTCGCACGTAGGCCACTTTGTGCTAAGCCTTCCGTATCTCGATATATACGCTGATGTTGTGACTTGTTATACATGTGTTTATTTTTAATTGCTTTTGCATTGTCTTTGCCTAATTAAAGTGTTTATAGTTTTATCACTGCTTGTCCTCATTATCTGTTCACTTCAACCGTACTTATTTAAACAACTTCTTATATAGTTCTCACACGTTACATATGTTTGTACATTAATATATTTTTTAAGTCTGCTTTTATTTTACCTACTTTTATAGTCTGCTTATTCTTTATATTTTATTTTTTTATTAAAAGTGATTCTACTGTAACTATCCAGCGTCATAAAGGAATTTATATATATGCAAAAAATTATAAATCTTTATTATTATATATGTATTGCGTCATTTTATTTATTTAGACCAAACCTCTGTGCTTTTAGACACTATGGGAAACTGCTGATTTATTTTTCATCGTATAGCTTTTCTGTTACATGGCTGTTAGTGTTACAGAGGGAGAAAATAGGTGGCCTGAAATCAAAGGAAAGGGGGAATTCTACCCTTTTTTGAGTTCTGAGAAAACTGAATTTAAAGTTTAACATTGATATTTTGTAGATTTATGACGTTACAACCGAGTAGTTGAAATATTTATTGATGCTAAAACAGGGGTTTATAATAATGTAAAAGATAACGATTTGACCGGACCGATAAAAGAATGACAATATGTCCGAGTCGACGCATTAGCAGAGGCCGTTAAAACCAAGTTCAACTGTATTAATTATCGTATAAGATTAATAATCAACAAATATAGAACTAACCATTATAATGTATTACTTAGTTGATTTAATATTTACACTTATTTGTTTTCAACAATACTTCATTATAAACATATGTTAATACAAAGAGGTTAACATAGTAAAGGTACTATAATTGAGGACTTATATTTTAGGTTTAAAAGTTGTAGGCACTGCTGGAACTCCAGCTGGAATGGAATTGGTTAAAAAAGTTGGAGCAGATATTGTAGTTAATCACAGGTAAGGACAGTTTTATTGACTACATTGGATATAATATAATGTATTGTGCAAAAAATTTTTAATATAAAATAAAAAATAAATAGTACATTTAGTTTTCTCCTCTCTCTTCTCAAGAAAATGTTTCCTATACACACATAAAAATAAGTTTATTATTTATTAGTCCACAACTTGCTGGTATATATTTGAGTGGGGTATATTCAATTACTTAGCACTAATAGCTCTTTAAAGGAAGTATATTCACAATATGTATTAAACAAAAAGTATGTCCATTTCTGAAAATTCTTTTACTTAAGTTTTTTTTATCCATAGTATAGTTAACTTGTCAATTTACTGTGTTAATGTTGGATCACTAAAACCTGATATATTGATTTTCTAGGTAAACTTGAAACTCCCCCAAAGCTGTTAACCTTCAAGCGCTCGCATGGGTGGCATTTTATCCGCCTTTTTAAAAGAAATGACTTTAACTGACACATCTAGCCACACAAAACCTATAGGTATTCTTCAATTGCATATTTAGTCGCTAGATGACAGTCGCAACCAATTTCTAATCAGAATTTTTTCAAGGTCAATCAGTGTTCTGTGCAGACTCTCGTGAATACATCCACTGTTTGTGTAAAAAATACTATTTTTCGAAAAAAAAATTAAAGTTGTTAAATAATTTTGTTCTGTCAAATTGTGTAATGTTAAAATTAGGTTATTGAATGATATTTTTAAACTGTTTATACAAAGATGTGTTCCTGTAAATAGTCTTTTCTATAAATAAAAACTGTTTTTCAAAATCTGTTTTAAAAATGTTTTACTGCAAAATTATTTAATTTTAAAGTTATTTGTATACTTGTGCACGTGTATTATATGATATCCATTGAGATGTTTAATATTCCTTTATGGAAAATTCAATGGAAAATCCGAAAAGTAATAAACAAAGGTAAGTGGCCAAAGTGCTACCTTGCGATCGTGCATGTGAAATCAAATAGCTTGAAGGTTACATAACATGTGTTTGGAAATTTTTAATTATAGAATGAAACATGTATTATTCTAAATAGACTTGATTATGATTTGTATTACTATAATAAACTTAAAACATTGATTTATTTTTAATCTTGAAAGACAATATAGATGGGGTAATCAATAAATGACTAACTACTTAATGGACTTCACCCACCTTACGTGTTTTGTGGACTTTGTCTTGTTTTTTGTTTGTCTGTAACGAGAAGTCTCCTTCAAAGAATATTATTTATTTGACGACAATACTTCCTGTTTAACAACTTATACAATTGGATGAGCTGTTTTTAATATAAGGTGGGTGAATTTCATTTAGTAATTCATTGATTTATGGAAAACAAAATTTGCTTACTTATCAGTAGACTGTGTTTTACAAAAATGAGGTGTTTTTTTTTTTTCATATTTCAAATCAATTGTTTCTGTGCATTTAAATATTAAGAAATATAACCACAGGAAATAATGATAGTTTTAAAACTAATTAAGAAATACTGGTTTGACTTTCAGTATTTTGGTTGGGTGAATTTCAGTAATATTTGGTAGCAAAATATTTACAAAATCTTATGTGTTAGAGCTTATTAATTTATTAACTTATCTAACTATATTTATAAAAATAAGAAATAATGTTTATAAAAATAATAAATAGTAACAATCAATAATATAAAAAAACTTTACTGAACAAGTATACAGACAATTTTGTAAACAAATAAGATCTTTTAAATTCTGTTGAAACCTTTGGTAGTTTTCATGTTTGTTTTTCTGCTATTTGACAGAGAAATTTAGATAAAATATGCTGCTGGCTTTTATTTCTGAAATTAATTACAGTATTTATTTTATTTACCATTGTACTAAAACATTTCTTTCCATAGCAATAAACTAACAAATATATTATTACCTCATGACAACGGATTTTGAACATCTGAAATGAATGTTTTGGTGTTTGTATTTTAAGAAATAAAAGCTCTATCATTGATTTTAAGGTTAGGGCTAGACTAGAATGGAACACTTTGATAAAAAAAATTTTAAAACTTAATCTTGACAGAAATACTTTTTTATAATAATTGATAATCATCATGGTAATAAAGTACAGGTTTCTAAGTTATTACAATTGTGAATACAGTAACAAATTATTATTAATCATGTTTACAGAGAGGAAGGTCATTTACGGAAGGCATTGGCTGAAGCTGGGAGCAAAGGTTTTGATGTAATATTAGAAAACAGAGCATGTACTAACCTGAATATAGACATGATTTCACTTCGACAAGGAGGAAGGATCGCTGTAAGGTGCTTTATCAGTATAATGTTTATAGATGTTGTTATAGGTGATTGTAGGTATATGATATCTAATATTTTTTGAGTATTAGTTTACTGTGAGATGGTCACATGAAAATTGTGTGCATTACTTTGAGCAATGATCAGAAGATTTGAGTAAATGCATACTTGATGCACTGAAGACATGTCTTCAGTATAACTTTCGAATTAAAAAAAACTACTTAATCTCAAAGCACGTTAAGTTTATTGAAACATCGATTCGTGTAACAACATTTTAATGTATAAATAATTGGTTTATAAAGGGCAACTATTGTCAGAAATTTGATTTAAATTGATCTCATTGGGGAACAGTTTCTGAGATAACACTAAATGTAAAACGAATCGGACTTGTCTTCAAGGTACCAAAGCTAAAGGATCCAGAACAGCTGACTCGAGTATCAAAATATTCATTTAATTTCAAAAGAAATATGTTATGTAGAATCTAGAAAGACTATAATCTCCATATAGAAAGACTATAAAGAGGTTAGTGTTTATAAATATATTTGTAAAATGGATAATCATGATGAAATAAGCTTTTTTTGTAATCTCTTATTTTATACACAAATTTTTAAGCAAAACCTACTTTATTCTAGGGAATTTATGATCATTAACGGACTTTTAAATTATACAATGTTGCATTATATATGTTTATTTATAAGCTTTAAAATGTAGTGTTGTTTTATAATTTATCTAATGATAACATATTTATGCACAGATAGTTGGGTCCCGAGGTAGTGTTGATCTGAATCCCAGACAGCTGATAAACAATGAAGGTCGAGTTATCGGCATCAAAATGACTGCTGTTACTCAGGTCAGTTATTCTTTCTAACAATTTATCCTTGAGTAATGTTATTTAATGGCAATGGCATTATTGTAAGTTGGTTTAACTGTACAAATAATTTCAACTTATCTTCCACAAATGTAATTAAGTTTTTTCTTATCTAACCTATGTACAAGAATGTGTAATATATTTTTGTATTCCATACGCAGCTAAAATACCTGGCAGAGAACCCACTTATCATTTATTCAGGATGATTTTTTGGAAAACTTACATTTTCTATTATATTTAAGAGATAGGCAAAAACTGATTTGGGAACAGTTATTCACCATTTTATACAATGTACAAATTGTACACAATTATTCAGCTTCTTTGTTTACAATTTGAATTAACTTAAGTTGTTTTAAATTAAATTTTGAAAGTTTTTGTTTGAATTTATTGTTTTTGGCTTAGTTTGTATATATTTAGGTTTCTTTTAACTACTCAATAAATTTTTATTCTTATAACATACAGATTCTTCACTCCGGGAATGTACCCCGAGAGGGGAAGTAAAGCCTGGTCCCCAAGCTTTGTTTGTTGTGTCCAACGTCATCAGTACAACCTCAATAAAAAAATAGACCTCTCTTCTTCACTGTACACCCTAGTTTGCCTCTGTAAAGTAAGGGTAAATAAAAGTGATAAACACATTTTTCTTAGTAAAAATTAGTTGTTTTATTTATAAATATATAGGTGTCACAAAAAAACCTTATCGTG
>JAGFPH010000229.1:590503-601904 GCA_018207615.1 Philaenus spumarius | reverse complement strand
ATGCAGAAAGAACTATATTTCTAAATTAACGTACAATAGTAGAAATATTAATAATTTATTTTTATTAGTAGAAATAGTAATTTTATGTACAGAATTAAAAGAAAATATGTACAGTAAATTGTTACTCAAAACCTCCCACGTTTTGCACCAAAGGAATAGTGGAAAAAACACATGTTTGGGTTCTTCCTCCTCAACATCGCATTCACCCTCAGTCAAGCTCTTGAAAGTCATGATCAGAAGAGTTTTCGCATCCATGCCCGCTGCAATTTTTGCAAATGGAGCACAGAAGTCCTGCTTTTTTGCTACACCCTTATTTGCAATTGCATGAAATAATGTTCATGATGTTGTCGGGAGCTGCATTTCGTGAGGTGGTGATGGGGACGACTCCTTTTCTTGTCAACGGCAGTATGTTATTTCCCAGCAATGTCTGTACCTGTAGGTATGTACGGTCAGCATGGTGTGTGGTCGTAGGGAGCAGCCTTGGCAGTTTTAATTTTGGTTTGGCCACAGATTAAGTGAAAAGATGGTACTGCAGAGAGTCTAGGGATTCTGTGGCAATGTTTCCTCCATACAACCTATGAGGAACTTCTTCCCTGCCTCAGCAATGTGAAAGGCAGAGGCATCTGGCTCATAGAAGACAGCTGCTAGGACATGTAAGGAAGTGTTTTTTTCGTACAACTTGCAAATTTTCTTTTTGCCTTGTCCGAAAGGAGCAACGTAATAAGTAGTGTCGCACCCACTTATTACGTGGAGGAATAAAATATGTTGTGGATTAAACTTGCAGGAGGCAGCTGAATACAACAATGAAACAATGATGGGGCATTGCCTATTCCACTTTTTTGGAAGTATATATTTTTATTGGAAGAAGAAGCTAGTGCTGTAAGCAACACGAGGAGGTCATTATCTTCACCAGTATGGTGACACTTTCATACTCAGCAGCCTTCGATATTGCCGTGTGAACAATCATAACGTCAGCATCTCCAATTGCCTGTTTGACTTCAATGCTGTGTGCTGCCATTAGCATTAAGATTAGGTTGGTTTGTTATTGTCGTTGGATAAAAATATCTCCTGAGCCACAGTGACTGTGGTTGCGGACGAAAAGGAACTAAGTGGAGGTGTGCAGCGAAGCCCGGCGAGCTCTTTCGGTTGCTTTGATAGGAAATGTTAGTTGGATACCCATCATATACCATTGTGACATCGCTACCAAAATGTTTTTGAAAGTAAGGATTTCCATTTGCTAAACTTTGATGACAAATGAATCACTCTCCGGCCACTCCGGAACTGGATGAAGCCATTTCATTTAATTGTAGTTCTTAAATTATTTGAAAACAACATTTAACACTCAACAAAATGTATGTATGTTTTATTCAATTTGAATATTATCACTCACTACCGAACATTTCCTTCAACGGCTTGGACAACGTAACTGAGAACTAAACTCAAAGGGAAGACTTGTCCGGTCCACTTATTTTGTTGAGGGCCCAAAGTTAGGGCAGGATCCCGTTAGGTTGGAATTCCCTCTTAATAACCATACCTGGCAGCTTGACCCACCCACATTCCTCCTTTTTTTATTTTTCGTGTCTCCCAGCCAAATAAAAAATGATGAGTTACTTTTTGCATTTTTAAATCTGTATAACATGACCACAATACTGGGTAAAATTATTCACAATTCGGGAGGGAGGGGTCTGAAGGTGAGGGAGGAGGTTGCTGCATATCAGAAATAAGATTCAGGTACCGTAATACTTTTCAATACGTAGTAATATAAAACTTATATAGCTAAGACCAGATTTTTTGCAATTTTTAGCCAATTTGAGAAATTTTGCACTTCTTTGAAGCCCTGTGTCTCGGTAAGTGAAGGCTCAAAAAATACGTTTGACTAGTGCAAATTATAGGAAATTTAACGCTCTACAAAAGTGAATTGAGTGGCCTGAGTGGTAGTATGCAAGGAAAAAAAGTTATAGAGGGAAAAAGTGCAATAAAATCACGGTTTTTCGGCCACCCCCCCCCCCCCCAAAATTCCACAATGAAATTTCGTTGGATACATGGGGTGGAGCACTACAGTTCCGTACTGAACCACCATCCCAAGTTTTCGTTAACTTGGCATTTATTTTAAGGGAGGCCCCTTTTTCAATCTATGGCGACTGGACTACTAAGCGACCTTAATTAGGATATAACAGTCAATATAGTAATAAGTAATCTATATTTTATACTAATATTATAAATAAAGAGGTAAAATTTGTTTGTTTGTATGTAGGGGGTAATCTCTGGAACCAGGGCCGTCACGAGAAATATTTGTTATGGGGCTGAAGCTACAAATTTCCCAACTTTTAAGTTTACTTATACCCACACACATTTAAAATAACGTTTTTTAGTACTTATATTACTCATAACCCTCTGCTGTACTTATTCTTAGTAATAAAAATATCATCATAAAAAGGTACAACTAACAATGACAAACTCAACTATTGTTAACATAATGAGTATGACATATTTGATATAATCATCAATCAGTACTGCCCATGATAAAATGAAAGAATTAAGTATGGTTAAATCATTATTTATTGAATTAAATAATTAGTCCAGTTAATGAATGCTCAAAAAGGGGGTGTAGAAGGAAATGGAAGGAACACAATTTTTGATTTTGGGACATTGTTTGGACTAGTTAGGAGGTAAACATACTAAAAGTCCCTAATCCTAGCAGGTGAGCGGGGTGCAGGGGAGCCTGTAGACGGTCCCTTTTTTCGGGTTTTCTCTTATATCTCAAGAACTATGCCTCTTATTAGCTTATATAGAGAGTTATAGCAGTGGAATAACAAAAAATATCAATAGGTAAGTTTTTCTGCAAAATCTCGGAATTTACATGTAAAATTAAAATTGTTCCATCTTTTGAATGGTTGAAGATAATATCGTAAAATATCATATATATTCTTGAAGTTTAATTTTACGCTCTACAACTTCCTTTGTCATACATTTTTCGTAGGACGAAAGTCTGAAAAGTTAGCTAGCCAAATAAGGTAAAACAACGCTATGAAAATTTTATTTTTCAAAATAAGCGAATTTTGAGCGCGGATATCTCAGAAACTGTGCGAGATAGTGAAAAAATTAATTGATTTAATCTTGTAGCATTTAGTTAGCTTTAGTTTTATATAGAATAGTTTTTTTAAGACGCATAGTTTTGAGAAGTGAAAACCCAAAAAAAAGGACCTTTTACAGGCTCCCTTGAACCCCACTCACCTGCTAGGAGTGGGGACTTTTAGTATGATTGATTACCTCCTAACTAATCCAAACAATGTCCCAAAGTCAAAAATTGTGTTCCTTCCATTTCCCTCTATAACTTTTCGTTGTCTGGACTAAGTAACAAGTATACTTTTAAATGTCCATTTATTTAAAATCTCTTTTCTTAAAACTTGCATATTGTTGAATACCGGTAAGTCTTTTTATGTTGACAATTGAACAAATTTTTTTTTACCACCTCAACAGCATTAAACTATCTAGTCTTTCATCTGACATTGTCTTTCTGAGTTCCGATTTGACCAGCTTTAAGTGACTAAACAATCTCTCATTTGATACAACTCCAAAAGCAGCCGTGATGATGAAAATGCAAAACTTATGAGCTTGTTTGAGGCATGATTTTACTTTTATAGCTTGATGGAGAACTTCTTGGAGGTTGTGGCCACATCACATTTTTCCTATGTACTTGTGTTCATCCTTTGATTTATAGATTATACATTAGCTTACGCCTTCCATGCATCTCTTATTAAATTGGGGAATTTTCTAGTTTAGAATTTAACAAGTTGGGAAATTCAAATCGTCTTCAGTTATCCTTCGTCTTTTGTTTTTCTTCCGGACATTTTATTCTTTGACCAAGAAATGAAGAAATTCCCAACTTTTAGCAATTTTCCAATTATTGGGTGGGTCGAAGACCCCCCCCCCCCCAAACCCCTCCGTACCGACGGCACTGTCTGGAGCTACTGAACCGATTGAAAAATGGTTTTACTAATAAAACGTTATTCTATCCCTGAGTAACATGATATGCTAGAATTAATTTTTTTAGAGGTTGAAGTAACCCCTAAACAATAAATATTAATTAATTGTTATTTTATTAAAGCTAGAGAGCTGAAATTTTGTACTTTTATTTCTTACAAGATACATAGAAAAAGTAAACTAGATTTGCATTTTGTCGCGAGCTGTTAAGGGTGGGGGGGAATGTGATAACAACCCCTAGAACAATAAAAATGAATTGTTATATTTTCCTTAAAGTTAGTGAGCTGAAAATTTGTGCATATATTTCTTACAAGATACACAGAAAATGTAGTTATAACCTTTATTAAAAAAATTTTGATTGATATACTTTCCTTAAAGATAAGGAAGAAAATAAATAATATCACATGTAATTTAAATATTTAAATAGTTACGCCTAATGAGTGAACTGGAGGGTACGGTAACAGCCTCTTTACAATAAAAATTAATTGTTATACTTCTCATGACTGAACACCTTTGTTTCATAAGTGGTAATCTGTTTGCATTTGCATCACTGCGGGGGTTGGCGAGCGAAGCAAACAGGGCCCGGACTCCTCTAGTAGTTAACAAGCATATAGTGAGGGTTGGAAATAAGGTACTATTTCAAATTTGTTTTTTAGCGAATTTCTGTACGAAAAACGAGTTATTGCAGTGATTCTTATGGTAAGACCTAAGGTCGGGAGTAGTAAATAAGCACCGATCATGAACCCGCATTTTAAGTCAGATTTGGTCCAAATTTCGTACACACGTTAGTGGTACCTAAGTGAAATCTTGAACAGTAAATACCTGGTTCTTCTGCTGGATAATTATCATCAATTAAATCAGTTAAACCGGTTCTGTCGTTTCATTGTTTGCTAACGGTCTGTCAGAGACATAACCCCACAAAAATCCTCTTCAGAAAAAACAAGATGGTTTAAAGCACAAATTCCAGGTTTAGGATAAGAAGATGCAATATTTTGTGGAGTGAAAGTTCAATTATGCAACTTCAACAAGACTGACAAGTGTTTCCCACTCTTGTGGAAAGCCAGTGAATGTATTAAGTCATTGAAAGCTACCCGCAAAGCTGCCTTAAAAGGTTCAAACACAGCAATATCTAAAGGCTTCAATGCGTGACTACAATGGTGTGGAAAAATATATTATTCATTATTTTGATATTCATTTTTGGTGCCAAGTCACAAATAAATATAATATATTAATTACCTTGTACGTCCGTCTTGTGACTTCAAGTGAGTTGTTCTTGACTAGTTTCGGGGTCTTGACCCCATCCTCAGATAAGACTTATTTCACTCATATGAGCTCGTCAAACATTAAAAAAACACAACAAATACACTAACACAAAAAAAAACATCAACATTTCTGACCTCGTAGTGCGCTCAGTCATGTCTGTTGGAGTACTGCCGACAAAAGATAATAATAGTCCAACTGATAACGACCTCTGTTGGGCGCTTTTAAATGATTTAAAGCTTTATCATATAAACGATGCGATTGAAAGGAAAGTTGATCATTTAAGATGTTATCTGGATCGTTTTTGAAGGCTCTGTAGATCTCGAATTCCTCATTCGCGTTCATTAATCTGCCTTTTTTGCAAACGTGTATTGCTTCTACACTAGATTTAAAATCAGCTGGTCCGTATTTGCTTTCAACAAGGTGATGCGCGTAGTTCGACTTGGTGATGTTGGTTTTGTTGCAGGGGATTTTACTTTACTTAAATCCAGAAAGCTGAAATTTTGTAATTTTTCATTTCTTACAAGATACATATAAAAAGTAAACCTGTTTTTCATTTTGTTACGTGCTGCTAAGGGGTGAAAACGTGATAACAACCCCTAAAACGATAAATATATATTTTTATACTTTCCTTAAAAGCTAGAGAGTTGAAATATTGCACAAGATACAAACAAATAAACCAGTTAAAAACATTTTGTCAGGTTCTGCTAAGGGGTGAAAATTTAGTAACAACCCCTAAAACTATAAATATTACATGAAACAACCCCTAAAACAAAAATATTGTTTATTATATATCTCAAAAACCCTAATTAGTAGGAACGTGAAATTTGGTACACGTATTTGTCATATAGAGGCGCACTAAGAAAGGATTTTTAATATTTGGCCTGTAAGGGTTGAAATAACCCCTAAAACAATAAATTATTGTTTGTTATATTTCTCAAAAACCCTACCACCTAGGTATGTGAAACTTGGTACACGTTTTTGTTATAGTGGGCTAGAGGCGCACTAAGAAAGGATTGAAAAATATTTGGACTGTAAGGGTTGAAACAACCCCTAAAACAATATATATTGTTTGTTATATATCTCAAAAACCCTAACTCATAGGAACGTGAAATTTGGTAAACTAATTTTTCATATGGGCAAGAAGTCCACTTAGAAATAATTTTTAAATAATTTTTCTGTAAGGGTTGAAAGAACCCCTAAAATAATAAATATTGTTTGTTACCTATCTCAAAAACCCTACCTCCTAGGAGCGAGAAATTTGGTACACGCATTTTTCATATGGGCTAGAGGCTTATTAAGAAATAAGGACTTTAACATATTTGGCCTGTATGGATTAAAACAACCCCTAAAACAATAATTATTGTTTGTTATACATCTAAAAAAAAACTACCTACCAAGAACGTGATATTTGGTACACGTATTTTTTATAGGCGCTAAAGGCATATTAAGAAATAATTTTAAAATATTTGACTTTTAAGGGTTGAAGCAACCCCTAAAACAATAAGTATTGTTTGTTATAATTTCCTTAAAGCTAGAAAACAAAAATTTTGTACATTTATTTTTACACAATACATATAACAAGTAAACCAGTTTCATATTTTGTCAAGTTCTGCTAAAAGGGGTGAAATGCTGCTAGGGGTAACAACCCCTAAAATTATAAATACCACATAGGATCGTGAAATTTGGTACACATATTGTTCATATTGGCTAGAGGCGAACTAAGAAAATATATTACTTTTAAGGGTTGAAACAACCCCTAAGACAATAAAGTACCGGTATTGTTTGTTATAATTTCCTTAAAGCAAGAAAAATTTTGTACATTTATTTTTACACAATACATATAAAAAGTAATGAACCAGTTTTACATTTTGTCAAGTTCTGCTAAGGGGTGAAATACTGCTAGGGGTAACAACCCCTAAAACTATAAATATTAATTGAATACCGCTTAGGAACGTGAAATTTGGTACACATATTGCTCATATTGGCTAGTGGCGAACTAAGAAAATATTTGGCCTTTAAGGGTTGAAACAACCCCTAAAACAATAAACATTGTTTGTTATACTTTCATTAAAGCTAGAAAGCTGACATCATTTTGTACATTTATTTCTTACAAGATACATAGAAAAAGTAAACTAGATTTGCATTTTATAGAGTGCTGCTAAGGGGTGAAAATGTAGTAACAACCCCTAAAACAATAAAAACTTATTATTATATTTTCCTTAAAGTTACTAAACTGAAAATTTGTATGTTTATTTCTTACATCATAAATAAAAAAAGTATCATAGATTGACATTATGTCGCGTGTTGCTAACTGGTGAAAATGTAGTCAAAATGTTGATTGTTATACTTTCCTTAAAGCTAGAGAATAAACCCTTAATAAATTAAAGAATTTAAAAATATAAAACCAGTTTTACGTTTTATCACGTTGTGAAATTTAGTAACAACCCCTAAATCTATAAATATTAATTTAATACCGCCAAGGAACGTGAAATATTTAGTACACTACACATATTGCTCATAGGCGCTAGAAGCGCACTAAAGCGGCCCATACACGGGCGAGTTTGGCTCGCGAGCCCGGCTCGGCGAGCTAGGCTCACGAGCCGGGCTCGGAGGAAAATCACCACACACGTGTTTTGATTGTTCCAAGTTTGGCTCGTCTACTTCAGTTAGAAATATGAGTTTGTCAAAGCAGGTTGCAGCAGCAGTTATTGTGTTGGACGAGTGCTGAGTGTTTTCGAAAAAGAAACGTAAAAATCGCGAGTTGTGGGCGAAGGCCTGGCTACTGAATAGGAAAAGGTTTAGCCATATGAATTTAATGGATTTCATCAGAAGTGATAATCCAGAAGACTTTCAAAACTATATTAGGATGACGGAGGAAAATTATAATGTTCTTCTTCAAAAGGTGAAGCCTTTCATATCGAAAAAGGACACTATGATGCGAAACGCGATAACACAGGAGGAACGGCTTACAACTACTCAATGGGAATTGAACTCGAAACTTTTCCATTGATAGTTGTCATGACGATTGTTAAAGTTTTTTCACGCCTTAACAACCATGGCCATCATGGCACCTCTTACATGAAATAAATAATATGTTTTAATGTTTATTTTAATTTGAAGCTGAGAGTTTAGCGTTGCGTGTGGTAATTTAGTGAAACAAAGTGAAATACATTTATAAAATAAGGGTATTTTAACATTTTCAAGTATACTGTTCAATTCTACGATGTATTTGCTACAATTTGGTATAATAAAATTTCATTTTGGGGTAAAGTAAATATTCTAATTAGCGTTTTAAAAAAATCTGTTTTTTTAGCCGTCTTGTAGTAGGAACATAAAACTGGTGTTTACTAAACAACGTTTTTGAAATTGAGACATATTTTTACACATCTATTTATTTCTTTTGTATTGTATTTGTCACAAAATTAAACACATCCAAATAACTTCATTTTACTTAAGTAACCCGAAATATTTATTAAGAACTCAAAATACTTTACAATGAGTTATTTATTTCAAACACCCCTTTTTTACGCTAACTGGGAAACCAATTTTGTGAGAAGCATGGGGATAACACAAAGGAAAAGAGGACAATTTTACACCTATCTGTTATTAATTTTAAGTGCCAGATAGGGTTAGAAAGCCAATTTCAGAAGGTATTTATTTTTTTATTTTTCCGGGGTAGGGCCCCCAGAATGTACATCTTTGTTTATATTTAACCATGCATTTAACAATTTAATTTAAGTGAAAATATAACCTAACATTGGGTTGACTTTAGGCCTAGGTGAGTATTAGCATAGAATAAAGTAAGTGCGTATTAACTTTCATAATCTATCTTTCATGTAAAAAAGTTATCAAAATAGTATGACTAAAACATTTACCTCTGATGTCTCAGCTCTCTCTTCTTCCTCGTTCATGACGTCATTCACTTCCTCTTCCACGTTGGATTTGCTCTCTCGAGGCTTCTCTTGCTCTGCGGTAAAACTTAAAAGTTCGAAATACCAAAGGGCTGGTTTATAAGCCTCATCTGCCGAAGCACCACTGCGGTCGCTTTCCCTCACTTTCCTCAGCTCCTTTCGAAAAGAGGCCCTAATACTGTCAATCTTCTTCTTCACAAAATGTAAGTCTGCTTCTGGGATTTTTTCTTTCGCGACTTGCATTAGTATTTCCCAAGCCTCGCCTCGCTTCACTTTGTTCATATAGTCGGCACTTCTAACTTTCCATAAACATTGTAACTCTCTATATTCTTCTATAAATCGCGTCAAGAAGTCAGGACTCATAAATATTTTGGACGCCGTCGTTGTAGCACAAATAACTTTAGTGTACTCGCCACTACTGACACAAACGAATAAAACTCCTGCTTCTGACTGCTGTAGGGTAGTTACTGACTTGGGGAGGGGCGAGCCCGACTCGAAAGGCACCACACACGGCCGAGTTAACCCACGAGCCGAGCCGAGCCGAGCCGGACAGAAGACAGTGGCGAGTCTAGCTCGGCTCGGCTTGGCTCGGCTCGGCTCGGCTTAAAACTGCCCATACACGGTCAAGTCTGGCTCGTTAAGGCGCGAGCCGAGCCAGGCTCGCGAGCCAAACTCGCCCGTGTATGGGCCGCTTTAGTCCGCCTCGGGCGGGGATATTTTGACATGTGTATGACAGGGCGATAAAATTTAGCTCCGCACTGGTTAGTGAAAATATCAACACTATGAACATAATTTATTGCATACTTATATAATAATTACAAACATGCCACTTAACAGATTTGTTAGATTCTTTTACTAAGGCCTGTAAAAAGCTTTTTCAAAATTACTCTTATTACCTTATATTGATTCAGTGGCGGTTTATGACCTCAGCGGCCCCTAGTAACTTATCAGTTCACGGCCCCACTACAACTTGCATGAAGGACATTAAGTTAAGATCGACTAAAATTGGAAAAAAAAACTGGGCTGATGAAATTTGCGTATATATTTAAGCTATGACATTAATTGGTAAAATGTCCTTTTAACCCTATAATTGGTAATCATAATAGCGTTTTTTCGTGTTGCAAGCCCTTTTTTTAAATTCGCCAAATATAGTAATTATATTCCAATTCAAAAGTGTTCATTATATTTTTTGTAGCAAAAGGTCAAAAGAATTCAAACGTGCAACTAAAAATTTGTTGGTGTAAAATTTTAAAATTTATCAACTATGGAAGCGCAAAATGTTTAGTAAATCTAACTTTATGCCTACATTACAAATAGTAAAACACGTTTGTAAGTTTTTTTAAAATCAACAAAAGTTTCGAAATTTAGTTCTGAATTGAAATGCATAAAAACATGTATCAATTTCCAAAATTTGTTGTAGAAAAAAACATTTTTTATGTACCTACTACACGACCATTACTAAACAAACAATCAGATCTTGCGGAACAAATTTGTAGTGAAAACAGTGGAGGGTAGGTGTATAATAGACGACACGAGTACTCACCACACTACTCTCCCGGCGAGACGTCAGTCTAGAGTTAAGTTTTACAGTTTTTGGTTCTGCCATCATTCGGTTTTGCAACAAAGAGTCCTGGTCACAACGAGGGCTGACGACGTATTGCAGTTGTGTCTGTGGGGAATGACGAGGAACAGCGAGTGTGTGTCTAGTTAGGGAGTGTACTAGCTGTGAGAAGGTCACGTGACATCTACTCCCCGGCTGGTAGGGAGTAAAAGTTGAAACTGTTTACGCGCCAACAGGAGAGTAACTGTTTAGACATGGATAGTAGAGGGTGAGTTACTAGCGGGAGCTACTCTCCTCTTTTACTAGCAGATAGACTATCCCCGTCTATAAGCCCCTTTAGCCACAACCTTATCTATTTCTTATCTTGAACTAAGCCTATCAAATGTTTCGCAACGCCACCTCCTTCAAAATTGAATTATCTGTTTCAGTCAGAGCTTGTGTAGGTATTTGAGGTTTTTTTCGTTGAGTGTATTTTACAATCAAATTAGTATTATAATTATTTTACTGTACGAAGTTCTGTGTTTAATCGCAATCGGATTGACGCACGATCTGAAGTGTTTTATTGGATTTTTTTAAAGAACTACAGTCAAATTACAATTAGTTGACCTTATAATAGTGTTTAAGTTCTTTTTTGAACTTCTGTAAATTGTATTTTAGCTTTGTAGTAGGCTATTTATTATTA
>JAGFPH010000229.1:561676-584632 GCA_018207615.1 Philaenus spumarius | reverse complement strand
AATTGTTATACACTTCGGATTGATTCAATCTATCGAATCGTGAACATCGATGTATATAGAATATTCATGGTGTGTTATAAAGTACCGTTACGGTAAACATTAAGTATTTATGTAAAATACAAAATTTTATATAGTGAAAATTGTGAGTTCCTGATTTGTTATATATATATATATATACATATTTTATTAAGTGATATCAGTAGCGCTCAACAGAAATATTTTTACCAATAATATAAAGATACCATTGGATTCGTCAAGATTTTATCTTTCTAAAACTGCCTTCCAATCAGACATCACTTTTATACTTTCCAAATTACACAGGGTTCTGTAAACCCTTGCAATTGGACAGTTTTAAACCAACAGCACATTTTGTAATGTAGATAACACCTACAATTATTTACGTTAGTATTTATATCTTTATAATACCATTTTGTAGTGGAAAGTACAGACTTGCGTAGAATTCAAACACTGCATGAGATAGCAAAGCAAGGTTGTTTCCCACGCTCTTCAACGGTCATTTTTTGGATGTCCTTTATTGCTGCGAGGTTTCATTTGTTTCATCTCATTTTATAATTCAAGTAAAGCTAAGTCAATTTTTTTTATAAATAATAATTTACAAGTAAGCAGTTCAATTCTTTGATTTATTCTCTACACTTTATTATAATATTTCATTTTTGGGCAAGGGATATATTCCTAAATTACTATTCAAAATTGGCCTAGTTTTGTTACCACTCTTGTGGTAGGAACATAAAAACCGGTGTTTTCAAAATAAGAAATTTGAAATTGGTAAATATTTTTATACAGTTCTATTTAGAACTAAATTACAAAACTTTTTTACATTTATGAAAAGAATTACAAATGTTAACTACTGCTTATGAGGACCTAAAGTTGAACTTTTTCCTTTCGTTACTGAACAGTTTCTTGAGCTAATAACTTTGTGAATTTTACATGAATAATTTTTTTACTACCATATATGAATTCTTTGAATTTTTCCCTACAAAAAAGCTATGGAACACTTTTTGGATTGGTTTATAACTACTATATTTGGCGAATTTTTTAAAATATGCTTGCACACGCACCAAAGCACATTTTTTAAGATGGTATGGTTTAAGACGATATAGAGTGGTACGTACATTAATGATGTAAATCCGCGTTTACACTAGGCAACAAAATGTGTTAAAATTTTTGCAACTATCTAATGCTATTAACCCTAGAATCCCAACGCTTATAAAAGTTTCATTATTCCTAACGTTTAGTCTACGAGACAACGGGTAAAATAAGTGAATAAATACTTAAAAAGAATAAAGTAATTCGTTGTATTAGTACTTTAACAACACAAGTGATATGTAAGACATACAACTGACACAGTTTGAACCAGTTTATTGCTCTTGAACACATTCAAAGCACCACTGTCCTTGATGGTCACCACACATTGCTTTTGATCAGCGCTTGCAAAAGAATGTCGTCAATTGACGTTTCTTGGATGGGCAGAATGAGCAAATATTTCTTCTCTGAGGTTCTAGTTGTACAGCTTGAGTATCAGGAACTTCTTGATGCAGGATGTTTTCATCACAATATTATTGCTACATAGACGCAATGTTATTCGAAAAATATCACCATTCCCATCGTCTACTAGACTACGCGATCACAGTTTTCGCACAAATATACACTTACAACCGGTTTCCGATACGCCAACATGGCCATCTGGGTGGCAAATAAAGGTACTGGAGTGGTGGGACCGGACACTACAACCTAGCGGGGAAAGGGAACGAAAACATGGCGACCATCGTCTACCAGACAAAACGTTGGGATTCTAGGGTTAATAAGAATGTTACCATTGTTTTCATGTGATACTTAGTGTTACAGCGGCTTAACATTGTTACCAATATTGTTAGAAGTAAGCTGAAATGGCTTCAACATTATTTTTTACTATCAGAAATGTATCATAATTGAAAGATGAACATTTAAAAGAACTGTAAAACAAATTTGGTTAAAAATAATAAACTTCTCTTATTGTATACTGTGTTTAGGTCCTTTTTGGTACATAATATACCAATAACAAATCAAACACATTTTCCTAATAATTAGTATTGTTAGCTATTGCAGTTTTTTATCCACTAAAAATGTATAAATATTCACAACATTTAAAACACATATAACAAACACTCCAGTAAAAGAAGTAAATATTAGCTCTTCATATATATGAATGAGTTTTTTGAATTTTAAGGGGTTTTCATTTACCTATTTGAAAAGTTTTAATGTAGCCTAACACAAACTTTGCACAAATATCAGACAAAATTGGTTTAACTAGCAAATGCCATATTGCCGCAAGGTTGCCAACCTATAAACAAAAAATGCTCTAGAACGTTATCCTAATGTTCAATTGTATTACTATACTAAGTGCTGGTACCGATCACAGTATGTTTCCAGTTTGAAAAGCCATATATTATATTTTATAATATACTCCCCCACTCTATAGTCACCATTTCACTGTCTCACCCTAGTGAACAATTATTTAATCATCAGCTTTCTGATTGGTATTTTAATTTGTATGTTAATGCTCAGAAGAATTGAGTTTTCACTGATAAATTTGTACAACATTATAAACTAACAGACTAAAAATATTTCTTCATTTAATTATTAATAGGTCTATTAAAGTACTCAATAAATATTTTAGTTTTAATTAATCATCACCTCCTGCATATATTATCATGACTCCTGAAGTGGAACGTCCAGTATTTAAATATCCACCATAATCCGCATCGCTATAACATTACAAGACGTTATTTTCTCCATCTTGCCCATAGACTATTTCGTAGTTGAGCGTACCCACTATATATCAAAGCACTCTTTTTACTCGAACAATGTCTTCGGTAGAAGGACTTGTAACATTTCTTGACCGGAATCCAACGCTATATGCTAAATCCGGTCGAGTGCCTAGCATTAGATACATTAGAGCACCAACTGCTTGACTATATGGAAACTTCACACTTTCTTTCCCTGATGTTTGCATACTCGAGCACTTAAGCATTGGAGTTGAGATTGGATTACATTGCGAGAAATTAAAACGCTCCAAAATATGTTTTGCATAGGCAGTTTGACTTATCTTAAAACTTTGTTCTATCATTTCAATTTCCAGTCCTAAGAAAAAACTTTCTTCTTTCCAAACAATTTTAAATTCAGATTTAAGTTGTTTAAGAAAAACTTGTAAATCACACTGATCAGTTGCAGCTACTAACCCATCATCGACGTACAGTATCAATATTAATTTTTGTCGATTATTGACTCGGACAAAAAGAAAGGGATCTTCTTTGCTTGGTATAAATCCTAAAGATTTGAAAAAATTTGAACTCGATTGTACCAACATCTTGGTGCTTGTTTCATTCCATAGAAACTTCTATTCAGTGGACACAGTAGTCCTCCGGTTGTTGAACGTAAATAATTTCTTCAAGCTTACCATATAAAAATGCCGATGATACATCGAATTGAATCAAATGAAGATTTTCACTTGCTGCAACACTAAGAATTGATCGAATTGTTCTCATTCTTGCAACTGGGCTAAACGTCCTTGCACTGTAGTCTATACCTTGACGCTGAACAAATCCTTTAACTACTAAGCGAGCCTTAAACCGATCAACTGATCCATCTGCATTGGTTTTTAAACGATATACCCACTTACAGGGTAGAGCTTTCTCTCCAGTTTGTAAGCCGGGTAGTTTCCAAGTTTCGTTTTCTTTAAGAGAAGCCATTTCATTATTCATTGCTTTCTTCCATTGAGAAGAGAATTCACTGCTCGTAGCATCTTCAAACGTTTGTGGAATTTCAGTTAAACTAACAGAATCATCTGCAATCATTACATAATCATTCAAATGTGTAGGTTTCTTTAGCGTTGAACGATTTCGAAGATTATGCATTGGCGTTTTCTCTGCCACATCTTTAGAGAATAAACTCTCTCTTTCTTCATCTTCAAGAAAGCTCTTGAAAACATTATCGTCTATATTTTTTAGTAGAAACTACATATTGCTGTTTGACCGAACTAATATCTGCGGAAGGAATCATGATTTCTTCTTTACAATCGCTGACTTTTTCATCAAATTGCACGTCTCATGATGTTATAACTTTGCACCTTTCTTTCAAATATTCGATATCTTTCATCTTCATTGTACCCTTTTTCATCTAAAAAACCTTTTATTGCTTTCTCATCCATTTTTCTCCTTTTCTCAGATGGAACATGAACATAGCAAGTGGATCCTATTACTCTTAAATGTTTAATCCTTGGTTTTTTATTCATCCATAGTTCAAAAGGGTTTATTCCTTCTACTGATGATTTACCCGTTCGATTCAGAATATAGACTGCAGAACTGACTAACTCAGCCCAAATGGCTTCTGGAAAATTAGCATCTGTATTTGCATACTTGAACGTTCTTGCCATTTCAACAACAGTTCGATTGTCGCGCTCGCTGCCACCATTCAGTTCGGGCATATAGGGTGCTGTTAATCGTTGATTGATTCCACTTTCTTTGAGAATATCGCGTAACTCTGCACTATCAAATTCACCTCCGCCATCACTGAGAAACTCCTTTATGCATTGACCTTGATTCTTAGCATTAGCGAGTCTTAGGACAATTTTTACTTCAGATTTCTCCCTAAGGAGAAACAAATAACGGTACTTAGTATAACTATCTTTGAACTCGACGTAATACCTTTTCTTGCCAAAAGATTCGGCAAATGGACCAACTACATTTGCAGAAATTAGCTCATCTGGGGCTGTTGCGTTATTCCTTGAACCAAAAGGTAACCTATGTGCCTTTCTGTAGAGGCAGGGCTCACATATATCTCTGTTTAGACTAAGTTTAATGTTTAAATCCCTTTCGAGCACATCTTTTACGTGTCTTTTGTCCTGATGCCCAGGGGTGCCCACAGTATGGTTTGATGGCGCAATTTGCGCCATCAGAATTTTTGGGGTGTTTTTTCACAGTTTGGGGGGGGAGGAATTTTCATATGTTCCTGATTAAAATCAATTTAAAATATGAAGATTTGACGATTCCCCCCAAGAAATTAGGAGATAATCTGTTGTTTCTATGTGTTAAAAATCTCCAATTATTCGTGTGAAAGTGCCGTATTATTGACAGCCAGGCAATTCGACTACTACTGTTTGTAGTGCAGTGTAGAGATGAGCCGATAGAGGGTGCCGCGTGTGGTTTAAACAAAGTATAAACATATTATAGACATTTACAGCATTGAGAGATTGCCAAAGTCATTCTGCAAACAACTGCCCTCCCCCTCACAACAGTCCCAAAACCATGGTGTAAAACGGTGTAAGTAGATAAGGGGTGCTACTCAGAAAGACGAGTTTTGGACGGGTTCAGCGAATTTCATCAGATGGCGTCACTGCTCGAATTAAAAATGCAGCCTTTCATCCAAACTGCGTTTACGCATAAATCATCAACAAATGTCTTACAAAGTGTATATTTTTGGTTTCTGTATGAAACGTGCTTTCCAAGAAGTATGAGTTTAACGATACAAATATGAAATTTACTATATACCGAATTACCTTCATTTTATGCTCTTTAGATTGGTGATTTCGAAAATGACGTGAAATAAATAGTAAAAAAACTTTCCCACTACACATAAATATAGTGTAGAAAAAGTTATTATTAGAAATAATTTGCATATTATTAAAATATTTGTCTAAATTTAAATAGGGTTACAGGTTGACTATTTTCTAACTTCAATATCAAATTTACACCGTTATAAACTACGTTTAGTTAGCTTTAAAACGATAACAAATTCATAATTTTTAAATGAGCGGAAGTGAGTGAACAAGTTTGTCTTGTCGTCTAATCAAAGAAAAAAACTTCTGTTCAAATCATAAAAAAATCCATTGAAAGTAGTATTACTATTCACTTTTTTAAACTAATTTTTAATACAAAACAGTTTTATTGACTTATGTATTGCTTGTTTCTTTTTGGATGGAAATCACTTTCTTCATTTGTATGGTTGTCCATTTTACACATATTGCAGTTGTATTTTCGGAAGAAAAATCTGTTCGGTGTATTATTATTTATTTATTTTACATATTATGTAGTTTTGTCCTACATTGTTTTGAACATATATTCATTTTCAAGGGTCTTATATTCATTTTTTGACCCTTGAGTCCAAAAAAGTGGTTTTTACTAAATGTCTGTCTGTATGTATACAAAGCTAGAGCGAAAACCATTTGATCAATTTCGAACAAATTTGCACCAGACATGTTAAGTAGGTCTGTATAGATGCACGAAAAACGGGTTTGAACAATTTTGAAAAACAACCCCTTTTTGGTCAAAAAAACCCAGAAAAAATCAGTTGAGGTTTTATTTTTTTTTTTTATAAAAAAAAGGCTCTAACAATTTTGATCAAATTTGGCTTATTTGCAACCCTTAATGTACCCTACCACATGCAGAAAACCATATCTTTCTAAAAATTCTTGTTTAGCTAATAATAATAATAATAACTGATTTTTAGTGGTTTTTTGGCCAAAAAGGGGGTTGTTTTTCAAAACCTTTTTTCGTGCGAATTTGTTCGAAATCGATTGTATAGTTTTATCTCTAGCTAATAATAATAATATTTATTAGTTAATCTCCTAGTTTAAAATCACCTCTCCTATCCCTCCTACGAAAATGAAGTGACTGTGAATCTCTTTAATAATTTAAATATGTTTGTGAGAAAGTATGTCCCAGTTTCTGGTACCGTTTATTTGAAATGTGTTTGTTTTATAACCTTTCTGTTGTATATTTAACCCTAATGTATGTACAATTTCTGTAAGTTGCTCTGTCATGGTTTTAATGGTTTCAAATTGTCTAGTTCCCGTGCTATTGTTGTTTTCCGTGATTCTTAAGTATTTTTTGGTGATTTAGGTTTTTTTTTAAAGTTGTTCAATTTTCCTTAGATTCTTTGGTCTAGTGTTCTATTCTCCATTGTTATTATATGTTCACAAATTTCAGGTCTTAAACCCTGTATTACGTGTGCTATTATTTGGTTGTCTTCGACGTTACGGTATGTAATTAGTAGATTGATTTGTGATTTGGCTGTCCCCGTAAGCTCTTGAAGCCACTTCTTATCTGGATATAAAAGTATGTGTATCTTCAGATGGTAAGCCGTGATATTGGGAGGGTTGAACTAAGCGCATTTTCTCTTTCCTCTCCATTTCAGTGTTTGTTTTCGTTTTTTATTTTATTTGGGTGTTGTCTTGCTTCTTCGTAGATGTGTTCGTTTTTTCCTTTGATTGGCCCGTTTGAAATTTTGAAAGATCACATTTGAAAATTTTTGTGACATTTCATGATTTTGTTCAATGATATCTTGTTCGATGAAATTTGACCTGGTACGTCCGTTTTCACTTCCATTTGCTATCGGGTTAATGTTGTGATTGAAGCGACTTGTGAAATTATAGCTCTGCGACTGATGATCGCTGTCAGACTGTTGTTATTGAAGCGATTATTCTACCAGTCGCCCGTTCATAACAAGACCATTTTGAACAATGCAAAGCAGGTGCCCGCGATTATCGCACTAGTCGCTCAATCGCAACGTACCTTTACATCTAACGCGTCTGGCCTGCTAGTTTTATTCCATTAAATTCTTTAGAAATCTATTTGATATTATTAATTCTTATTATTATTAGTTATTTGTTGTTATTTATTTAAAAATCTTAATTTAGGGTATTCGTGTTTACCCCAATACTTACCCTTTGTAACTACTTTTCAATCAATGTCTAATTTTATCAAAATAATATTAAAACAATTTTATTCTCACTTAATTTTGTGTTGCATGAAATATCATTTATTTGTATTCTTCCAAATCGGTTAAGTACCTACTACTGGTCTTTAAAATGTATTGTAGTTTTTTATTGTTATTTTCTTACATTTTCTGAATTATTATCAATGAATGTAAATTTATTTTTGTATTTTTCAACTATATATTACTTTTTTTATTAAATTCGAATAGCTAGTTTAATACTTTAACATGTTACATTACATGCGATTACCACCAATAACAAGGATTTCTTTTTCACCAAGCATTAGAGGCTAAAGAACTTATTTAATATTATGATGTCTTCTGCTACTTTTTTCAAAAGTAGTAATGTGTTGTTTTTGTTAATAAATCTTACTGAATTTGTGTATTTGTATTATTTTATAAATTATGTAGAACCTCCTTTTCTCCATAAATATATTTGTATGAAAAACTTTAATAAGTTATTGGATTTAACTGTAAACTTTAAGTTACCTAATGGGTTGTTTTCAGATAATAAAATAACACTTTTAAGAAAGAAAAAAAAAACAATTATGCGTAATTGTTTTTTTTTTTTTTTTTGCTAAAATGGCATAAAATGTCTACTTTGTTTGGGAGAGGGAACCCACAGGCAGGTTTTGGGGGGATTTGCGCCATAGGCTTTGGGGGGGATGGGCACTCCTGCTGATGCCCCCATCTCTCATGATAAAGTTGTTACTTTGAACTGTCAGCAAATATAGTGTTTACCGTATTGGTTGGAACAATTATTGGAGTAATAGCTATTTTCTAGAGTTCCAAATTCTTCACGAACTCCACATAGTATCTCAACACCATTGGCCTTTAAAAAACAGTCTGTAACTTTAGATTCAAACTTACTGTTCGGATTTTTATCGTGAGCAGCCAGAATGGAGAGCAGTTTTCTACAGATAGCTGTGCCAACAACTATACCATACATCTTCTAAGGCTATAACTATATTTTTACTACCGACTTGCGAATTAAACTTAATAACACCCTTTCCATGTACTTGCAATTCTTCTTTCCCAGCTGAAGTAATTATAATTGGTTTTCCAAATTTTGTGTAATTAGAAAAATAATCTGGACAGTTTGTAACATGTTTTGTGGCTCCATTATCAATCCACCATGTACTTTTGCTTCTCTCAATCGTATGAGAATTACAAGTAAAAATCGGTAACATTACAGCTACTTCCACATCACTTTTGTTGGACCCTGTCTTACCACGTACAGATCTAATTCTATGAGCATTCTCTGGCAAGTTTTTGAGGAGACTCATTTAAATCCTCTAATGAATTTGCCTATCAGATTCTGAAGTTCAAGTTCTCAGTTCAAATTTTGATGATTACCTTAGTAGGCCTCATCCAGATGTTTATTAATTTTGCTTATAATTACTTTTGTGAGTAGAACGAGCATGAAGGATGGCGAGCTGAGAATACAGAAAATTTCACTAACAAACTTACAATTTTATCATAGGCTAATACTTTTTATTTTTGTCCTTTGTTTTAACCCTAGATTTGGTTAACAGCTAGACCTCCATTAACGTCTCTTCTTAACTTTTCTTTTCAACTGGAAATTCATATCTTAAGAATAATTTGGTTTATGTAGTCGTCTTCCTCAACATTTTTACTTTCAAATTTTTGCTATATTATTCTTGTCAATAGATTGTGACATATAACTAGAGGACCGTTTAAATGGTTTGAATTAATTACATCGATTAGTTTATTACCTAAATAAACGGTACCAGATAACTGCCACATACTTTCTCCCAGTTTAAACTTTATACCTTCCCAAGAGTAGCATAGGAGGTGGTTATTAGAATTGCAAAAGTAGGAAAATGTTACCATGGAAAATATTAGATGCATGTAACACACATCCATATTATATTATTATTATTATTTAAACTGTTAAATCGATTTTGAACTAATTTGCACCAAACATGTCAATTATGCCTGTATAGATGCGCGAAAAAAGGTTTTGAAAATTTTTGAAAAACAACCCCCTTTTTGGCCAAAAATCTCCAAAAATCAGTTATTATTATTACCTAAACGAGAATTTTTAGAAAGATGCGGTGTTTTGCATATGGTAGGGTACATTTATTTTATCAAAATCGTTAGAACCGTTTTTGAGAAATTTTGAGTTTTCTAGTTTTTTGGCCATTTTTTGGGGTAATACCCCTTAAAAATCAAAAATTTGAAAAAGTGAAAAAATGCTTGGAGATTCCAGAACTACAAATACACACCAAATTTCATCAAAATCGTACTGTTGGTACGGTCTCCAGCTCCTCTGTACACATCCTAACAGACACACAGACACCCGTGTGACATCACCGTACAGACATCACCAAAAAACCACTTTTTTGGGTTCAGGAAGCACCAACACAAATTCCACTAAAAATATTTTTAGGTTCAGGGAGCACCAACACAGATAATTCCACTAAACATTTTTTGGGGGTTCAGCAGGGAGCACCAAAGCAGATAATTCCACTATAAATTCAAATATACTACATATAGGGTGGAGAAAGTAAAAATTGATGACACAAGTCAATTGTATTCTTAAATAATAAGTTCTAGTTAGTCTTTATTCAAGGTTAAATTTTTACAAATATAAAATGTTATTTTATAAATATTATATTCAGACAAAAAATTATAGGCTATTAAAAAATTTCATATTCTTGTTTCTTTTTACATTTACATAAATTTTTTGGTTGTTTTGTTCATATTTTTACATGTTGCTGCATCAGGATATTGATTGTAAATGGCACAAGTATTTTCTACGTTCACACAATGTGTAACATTTTATTAGGCTTCTCCATCAGTTATATAATTTAAATTATTGGTGTTAAGATTTAACTGTAATAATTTTTAATCAGTTCAACGCGCATGCTTATTGATTTGTATCACAAGGCATCAATTAGTGCGCCTAAATTTTTTCTTACAGTTTCAAAGTCTAATTAAAATTATGTTTAAAATGTTTTATAAATCTGTTATTTGGTTTCTTTTTTGCTTTATAATAATACATGCTGCTCCTGAAGGGTATGACTAGAATTAAGATAATTTGTATTTAAATATTAATGTTAATAGGAACAACAAATTAAAAACATTACTAAAGCAATAACATGTTAGCATAATAATTTTTCAATGCTAAAAACAAAGAAAGAGTCAAATAAGTAAACTTGAGAAAGTAGTAAAGTATAATAATTTTATTATCATATATATATATATTTATTTATAAAAAATGTCAAAATCTCAATGAGGGCCTGTACCAGTCATATATGACTAAAACCTGGCTTTTATATGTTTACAAACTGGGCTTTTCGAGCTACAAGTTAATTTAGGTTCAGGTTTTGTTAGTTTTTAGGTTGACATTGTAATTAATAAAATATAAATGTACCAGCTCTGGTACCTGGTTTTGCCAGTGTTAAAAATAAGCAACTCTTCCAAGTTTTTCAAGAAATCACATAATTGTGAAAATAAGGTGTTATGGGATAAAACAAGAAAGATTATTTGATACTTTGCTGATATTTTGTGTTCAGTGTCATGTTATCTTTATAAATCTGCCTTTTTTTTTATAATTACTTTAATAATTTAATAGTGCCTTATTTATTATTTTTTAGGGGAATTTAAAAAGCAGGTACATATAAACAAACCTAATTCATGTAGGACTTGAAAGAAAGAACCATACAACAAAAATTCGTGACTGTGATTACTATTTTGTTACTAGAGTTGTGGATGCATTTTACAACAGCTTTTATATTTGCGCTAATATCATTTGTTTTAGGCCTACTACCAACTGACGTAATCATAATATTTCAGTTTTTGTTACTATTGACCTCTAAATTGAAAGAATTTAATTTTCAAGAATAAAATTTATTTTTAAATGTTATTGTCACCAAGTATAAAAAACAACAATGGGTAATATAATGAGAATTTGTTAAACCACAATAGATCCCACACATTGGTGGAGAGGTCTTCTCTTCTCCTCTATCCCATTAAAATAAAATATATATTGAGAATCAATAAGAGTACCGGTAATTTTACAATCTGTACTTTCAATCATTCAAAGTAACTTATGAAAAACTGACAATTTTTCTCAAACCCCCAAAAGTAGGACTTTTTAGAGATCAAAATAAAACATGGTAAATGGAAGAGAAAAATTATGATAATTATGGTAATTTAAAATTTTTGATGTATAAATAGATTGCTAATATGCCAAGAGTTGCGATAAATGTATATAATATAAAGACTCCTTCAAGTTGTGTGCTTCTGTATTGACTTGTTTAGTAGTTAAGAAGGTGTCCCCACACTTTTTCATAAACCTGTAAATATTTCTCAAATTTAGGCTATTGGCACATTATTAAAATAATCATTTTGTAACAAGAAATTAAATTGGTAGTCTATATTAAAAATATAGGCTATAAAAGCGAAAATTAATAGTGTTATGAAACAAATGCTACTTATTTTTTTATCTTCATAGATTTATTTATTGAAAATTATTTTTTTTTAAGTAGAGTTATATTTGACTCAATCTGTATTCTTTGCAATGTTCAGTACTTGAAAAATAATGAAAAAAATTAGATTTAGTCAGTCAAGTGAATGAAGCTAGTGTCTACCCTAGTAGCTACTACTAGGTAGTTTTTGCATCAACTGAAATCGACATGAATAAACATAAGCTAAAACTAGGTAGTTACTAAAATTCGCAATTGATTTTCCTATAAAAAAAAAGAAAAAAGTGATTATGGAATGGTTTGCTGGACACAGCTATTTACTGTATATGGGGGTGTGTCATGGTGTGTGTGTGCGCGCGCATTTGTGTGTATTAGTATGCGTGCGTAATTATTTTCCTTTTTTTTATCGTTTTGTTTCTTTTTTATTATACATTTTTTATTGGTTTTCTTTTTATAATGGGTGTTTTTATTTTATTTTTTTAAATACAGACACACTACAATCTAATTTTTACAATTAAGTCAAACTACAATTTTACTAAATGAAATTCAACATGTCCTCGCATTTCCTTTCCCCTTGTAGCTTTGTTTCAGAACTCTCGTTCAATCCCTGTCCAACTTTATAATTATCTTCGTCCCCATTTTCATCTAATTCAGGTTCTTCGTCCTCGATATTGTCATTAATTTTCGGTCACATTGTGAAGCACGGCGCAGCTAGCTATAACTTTGGGTACTCTATACAATGGAACGCTTACGCAGTTACCCAAAATAGGGAACCTTTTTTTAATTGGCCAAATAATCTTTCTATAACTACTCTCTCACTTGCGTGTTTTCTGTTGAATCTACATTGGATATTGTTTGCTACTGGCTTGAAAGGAGTAATAAGCCAGGAGATTTGCCATAACTTGAGTCTCCTAGCAAGCAAGCTAAACCATCCAATCGTGATATGACCTCCTTAATATCACTTGGTCGCCATATTCTTGCATCATGTACAGAGCCAAGCAACTCAGCACTTATACTAGTGAACTGTTCTTGTGCATTACATATGACCTGCACGTTGATACTTGGATAACTCTTACGGTTTATGTATTCGTCACCGTGTATTTCTGGTTTTTTAATTTCAATGTGCTTGCAGTTCAATGCACTAATGATCATCGGTAAATTATAACGAGTTTGCCACAACAACTTTGCATCGTTTATTTCTGCTACTGAATTAGGAAAGCGAATCCAGTTGTGAGCTCTTTCAAGTATATTATCCATAACTTTGTTATATGTCTTACTCACTGTTGTCCTTTCTACACCAAAGTCTTCAGCTACACCGTTTTGGAATCCTGGGTCAGCAACGTAACGCAAGAATATTTCCATCTGCATTCTCGGGCTTATTGCTTTTCCTCGTGTTTTATCACTTTCTGGCAAAAATTCATTAGTTACAAAATCTATACTTTCAAAGCGCATAAGCTGTTTGCACTTATCTACACCTAACTCACGTCTAACATAATAACTTTTTTCTTTCCTTCCATTCATAAACATGGCCATGGTGACGACTACTTTAAAATCCTAATGTAGTCTCTCTCGCACTAGAAGAAAAGCTAGTTACAACTAGGTAAAAACCTAGTCCCAGCTTTTTATTCATAGCTTAGCACTAGCAATTTCAAAATTACAAGTTACAACTAGAGGGATAGTTGTATCTACTTTTTATTCACTCAGAATCTAGTTACAACTTGAAAATCATCTAGTGTTAGCTTTAACTACCTTTTATTCACTTCACTAAGAATGTATTAAAATTAAATAACTAGATAAATAAACATATTTATCTTGCAATTTAAAACAATTTAAAACCCATGGAGGAAGCACTAGTGAGTGAAACCTTTTCAAATAAAATCAAATAAACTTACATTACATGGGAAGAATTTCTTGCTGACATAACAAACAAAGATTGGTAAACAGTTATTATACAGAAAATATGTATATATTGTAAAACATTAATGGTTTAAAAACTTTATTGTATTTTAGTGCATTGAAAATGAGAGCAGTTCAGATACATTCATTAGGAGGACCTTCAGTTTTACAAATTGATTATAATCTACCTATTCCTAAACCTAAAAAAAATGAGGTAAGGTTAATTGATTTTTATAGTTTGAGTTTAATTTAATTTTAGGGAATATTGGAATTTCTTCTGTACCTCCTTTGAGTGCAACATTAATTTAGTCAAAAGTGTTTATAGTAGAACCTCGCTAATTCGAACCTCGGTAATTCAAAAACCTCTATAATTTGGAACTTTTGTCACTTCACCTCCCCTCAGAAAAAGTGTAATATTCTAAAATAAATATTCCGTTAATTTGAAGTAGTTTCAACATCATAACACATACCTCTACTAAGTATGTGTTGCCATTGTTATGATTCTAAGTCTACCTCTAAAATTCACATTTTATTCTAGATTCACATTATCCTCTGAAATTCAAAGTTAATATAAAAAACAAGCCTATTGAAACACAAACTAGTGCGAGATATGGAGAACAACTGCAAATTAGAGATGCGCTAAGGTAAAAGTATAGCGTAAATAAGGTTTCCTCCAGGGTCAAGACTTGCCAGAGTTTTTTTTGCTTTGCTAAATAAAGGTTTAGCTCTGTAATTCAAATTTTATGTACACCAACTACTATAATTCAAAGTCTTGATAATTCAAGTCTTTAATTCGAACAAAAATTGCTTTCCCTTGGATTTCGAATTAGTGATGTTCTACTGTATATAGTTATTGGCTAAGGTCATCATAAAAAAATATCATAACTTGTGTTTTCTATCATCTGTATGTTGCAATGCAAAATTTATTTAGCATAAAACCTGACATTTTTTGTTCTACCTTTTTGTTAGGCTTTTTTTTTGCATTTCCTTGAGGTTTATTCAAAACATAACATGTTTATTTTCGCTTGAATTATTGCTTTTAAAGACAAATGTGCTTGAAAAAGGTTAAAACAATTTTGGCAAATTAAAATCGATTGAAATGTAACAATATTACATAATAATTGCTTGGTAGTAATTAATTGTACATTTTTAAAAGAATTTTTAAATATTTGGTTTTATAACAATATTTATTGTTTTGTCTATAACTTTCATTCCTTAATTGAAACATGATGTTTTGCATTTTCTAAACACAAGTAATAGATATGAAAGTGCTTTTTTCTATGTACAACTTAAGAATGAAATGTATTAAATTTCAGCTTTCTAGCCTCATGGCAAGTTAAAAAATGTTCTATAGGATTACTGGTTATACCGTCATCGTCGGATCATTGACATCATGTTTTTGGTATCAGCCGTTCTAAGGTGTTGTCAAAGTCACTGGCTTAGTTAATAATTAATACATTAAACAAAAGTTAAAACAATAATATGTGAGGCGGAAAGCAAAAAGGGACCTCATCACGGCAATTTCCGGTTTTTAGTTTTTTATGTTATTGAATTAAACTTTAAATAACAAACAATTTAGTGCAAAAATCATATCTCTATGATATTTTTTGTTTAAATTACGGATTTTTTAATTTTATACAGTGAAAATGGGGGTTTTGAGAAAAACGCAATTGAAATATTCAAAGTATCATAAAATCTTTATTTATAACATTTAAGAAATGAAATTTGTATACAAATTAGCTTACAACGTCCCCTAAAAAATTTTCTCATACACATCCATCTTCATTATTTAAGTGGAACGTTTTCGACGCTTCGTCGAAGGTCCTGGGATAGGTTTAGGGTCGTCAGAGTTACTGCTGCCAGCTTCATCGATGTTTGGGGTTCAGGGTGCAGGACAATGGGGTTATTGTTTGGACATTAACTTATCAAAAATTAATTAATGTAATAATTAATAATACTTATCAATAGTTAATTGTACAAAAATCTTAGCTTCTAATGCATAGTTTAGGTGTGTTAGTACAACTACTAGGAGTAGGTAGTTTTTAAACCTGAGATAAGGTAACTGAAGTCAGAACAGGGATTTTACTATAAACTCATAATGGTTCACTTCGTCGCTGCTAAAATTCATCAGAGAGTAGTTTTTAAAGTATTGCCTTGTTATCTGATGTGTATGAGAAAAGGGACCTGTTCGCCCGTGTTATTTTCCCATAAGCGCGAAGAGGTCCCTTTTCCCAAACTGAACATTGACTACGTTAATGATTTTTTTTAGAGTTTTATCCGTTTACAACGGTTTTGTCGATTACAACAACTGGTAAAAGAAGAAAGTAAGCATATTAAACCTTAAACAACCGAAAATCAATATTTTTGACCACATTCGATGAAACTGCTTGTACTGAAATTTTCACTTTGCCGCGATGAGGTCCCTTTTTGCTTTCCGCCTCACATACTTATGTCTAAATCAAAAGAATTCATATTTTTTCTGTTAAGTAAATTAGGCCTACTTCAATTTTTATAACTTAGATGCAAGTAATCAAAGTATGAGTGACTTACTTTTCTTAATAATTTGACTTATGAATCAAATAAACTAAGTTTTTAGCCCTCTGGTAGTATGAGAATTAGTCTGTATGGAGATTATTGTGTAGAGGTATTCTTTTGATTTTCACCCCCATAGAAGCATGTAATCAAAGTTCAAGTATACCTTTCCTACTCATAATTTAAGAATAATATGAGCTATGTTTTAGGTCTTCATAAGAAAGTTTGGAAAGTTATAAGAATTCATATTTATTGCGTTCGGGATAGTAGAACCATTTTTATCCTTTAGACATAAATAATCTAATTTGGAAGTGCATTATTTTTTCCCCGGATGTCTTAAGAAACAAATTTACAAAATTTCAACTCCCTAACTATGTGAGAAATCTGAAGAATTTATATTTGTTGATTTGTTGTAATTATTCTTCTTTATCTCTTTAGATGCAAATAATCAAAATGTGATTGCTTTACTCTTTATATTGATTACCGTACTTAAGAAACGAATGTGTCAAATGGCAGCTCTCTAGCCTAATGGATAGTAGGATAATTTATGTTTATTTTGTTAGGATAGCTACCTCGATTTTACCCCTTAATTACTAAACACCTGAATAAATTATCTTTACTTTTCCTAATTTGATTATCTTATTTATAAGGAACATCTTTGCTAAATTTCATCCCTCTAACTTTGTGGGAAGTGTTATAATAACAATGAGTGAGTCATTCTTCCTCTAATAATATATATGCAGAGAGAGAAGACATTTATTTAAGTCCTACTATTTTCATATAAATAATACACAAATTTCACTAAGGAAAAAATTAATACATTTGTGATAATATGTAAAGACTGTTGGTCTTATCAGTAAAATGTTATTACTGACTTAGATAACCTGTCTTGCTCTTATATAAGATTCACAAATTATGTCTCATTTATTTCATTTTAATACTCAGATTACGTTGTCTTACATAAGAGCTATAAGTAAATGGTTTAATGTAAAATAAACTACAGTAATCTCTTCCTATGCTAGAAAATAAACGATTTCCTTCACTGATTATCTTACAAATCAAGTTCAATCTTCAAATTGTTTTAGGGGAACGAAGTATTAAATTTAGAAGTATTACAATGCGGTAGTAACAAATATTTGATGTATTATATTTAGATAAAACACTTGAATGTAATAATTGGGCTTATATGTGTATTACCACAATATATCGGGTGTCCCACGAAGAGGTCCCTATTTTTGAATTGATATGACAGACGTATAGAGCGCGCTACAGACTTGAAATTCTACAGTCGTGACTAACACATATGTAAAAGAAATACCCCTGAGTATCAGTTAATTCTGACTGATCCAAACAAAATGGCGGAAAAACAAAAAAACAACAAAATCAGCAATCGTATTTTAAGGATAAACCTACTTTTAAGTAGAATAGGAACAGCTACAGCTGTTTAGACTATTTTAAATCTATCATCTGACTGCGTGTATCCACAACAATGAACATATTTGGTAATAAACATTGGCATTTGTTATTAAGTTGCATTGTAAAGTGTCTTATGCACCATGCCGTTTTCAACTGAGCAAAAAGTGAAATGTTGTTCCTGGGCTATTGCCTTTGAAAATGATTATGAAGCAATAAGGTGTTTTAGGGAAAGGTACCCAGGTGTAGTTCCACCGTCAAGGAAATCTATTCGTAAGTGGAAGACTATCCTACTAGAAACGGGGTCAATACAAAAAAAAAATACCATAGATCCTCCAACATAGAAAATGAAGAAATCGTATGTGCTGCTTTCATGGAATCTCCAAATACGCCTAATTCAGTAAGAAAGGTGGAATCTGCTACAGGGATACCGAAGTCATCTGTCCAAAGGTATGCCAAAAAGAACAAAATCAAACATTATAAAACTCATTTAGTTCACGGACTGCTTGAAGATGGTCCTGACAGAAGATAGGAATTTTGTTCGAAAATAATTGAAAAGACTGACGTAGATAGCAAATGGCATGAAGGAATCGTGTTTTCAGATGAAGCGACATTTTATCGAACAGGAACTGTAAACAGGCATAATTGTCATTACTATAACACAAAAAATCCACATATCTTACAAGAAGAGAAATTAAAATCAACAGGTATAACAGTTTGGGCTGCTGTTACCAAGGATGGTGTTTTGTCGTATGACATATCCCGACAAACAATGACTGGAGAAAGGTATGCATCAGTTTTAAGCAATCACATAGTTCCTCATCTTTCTCAGCCTGAGATGAAAGACATTTTTTTCCAACAGGATGGAGCTCCTCCGCATTATGCTAATGTGGCCAAAGCAGTTTTGGACCAAAATCTTCCTAACCGTTGGATAGGTCGTGGCAGCAGCTTCATGGACTGGCCCCCAAGGTCTCCAGACTTGACTGTTTGTGACTTTTTTCTGTGGGGCTTTTTGAAGGAGAAGGTTTATTGTCATAACATTGCGACAGACGATGAACTAATGAGGTTGATCGAAGAGGAACTGTTGTTGATACCTCGAGAGTTGTTCAGCAAAACGTATGACTGTTTTCTATTTCGTTGTCATCAGTGCATTGCGATCGATGGTCATCAGTTTGAATAAGGTTTATGGATCAAATAGATTTAATTTATTTATGAGTTACTTATATCTTTAATTCCCTAACGTTGTTTAGTGCTTAGTAACATCGTTAAAATTCAATAATTATGTTGTAACACTTAAGCAAATAAAACTATTTTAACGAAAAGGTACTATTTCTTTTATATCCCGCCATTTTGTCATAATGTGTCAGAATTAACTGATAATCAGGTGTATTTCTTTTACATATGTGTATGTTAGGACTGTTGAGTTTCAGGTTTGTAGAGTGTTTGGTGCATCTAATATATTAATTCAAAAATAGGGACCTCTTCGTGGGACACCCGGTACATTATAATTATAAATGAACAAACAAATTTAATAACAATTTAATAATATATACAGAAATTAATATAAAATTTATTTTACAATGTAACCAAATACTTTGATTAAATTCTTATATAGGTTTACAATTATTTAAAAAATATTGTTGTTTTTTTCTTGGATTTTTGTTTGGTTTTAATATTAAATATATGCATAGCCATTAATTTACATTAAAACTAATATAATTGAAAACATGCACTAAACAACTAAACTAAACTTAACATCAATTTAAGAACAGTTTAGAATTATTTTAAAGTAGCAGTAAACAGTTTATAATTTGAGTTCAAAATTCAGTTATCAATTTACTCAATATAGTTTATAAACTAAGTTTGTTATCAAATTTTGTACAGTCAGTTTATTTCTGCTTTAACTTTTGTGATATATAATGTTTATCAAGCAATGGTTCAAATTTTTAATCAATATAATACTGTAGTTAGTACTGGATGTTCATTACTGTATATTTTAGACAGTAGAGTGGTTAGACTTTATCAACTCCTATAAAAGTGGGACTAGGCCTACATCCGTACATAATACGTCTGTACGTGAGTAACATATAATATAACGGATGATTACACCTATCATCTGTAATACTTAAATAAACCCAGTGTAGATTATTCTTTGGGGTTATGTTTACAACTTCAATAATTGTAATTTCTTGTGGAGTTGATTTTTTTTAATATGGGTTATAGAACTATAACAGTAATGTATTCAATAATAAGTTATAATATTTGCTTTGAGGTTATAAACTGTGTATAAATACAACCTTTTATCATCAATATATTCGTTTATACAAATTTAAAGAAAAGATACCTATTCGTTTAGCTTCGGAAACATTTGTATATCTTCGTATAACATATAAACATATTCGATTATTAATTAATTTCTTCACTATATTATTAATAATTTCTGAATCATTATTTTAATCTATGAAATAAAAAGCTTTTAAAAAATAATATTTTTATCTTTCTTTAAATATATAATTACATAAACAAAAAAAAACAAAACAAAAATTAAAAATAGGCATACAGGTTTATAATCCTTATAATTGCACACAGTTATCGAGTAAAAAAATGCTGTCAGCATAATTATTTAGGTAGGTCTAAAATAAAGTATGTTGTTTTTAAATAGTATTTTTTTTAAATGATGTTTGTATTTCTGATGTGATTATTTTAAAATTAGTTTAACATGATCGTAGATGTATAATTTTTGTGTATTATATTTATACATATATTGTTTATGTATTTTTTAAATTTCATACAAATTAGATGATTTTCTTTAGAGAAAACTGATTTTTATCGAAGACAAGTTAATCGAGACTGCTCATAGGCTAATACGCTAGTCTTAACAAAATTGTATTATTTTGAATATAAAAAAGTTGAATTTTTAAAGAAAATGGCAGTTATTTTAAATTGTGTCATTCAACCTTCGTTTTAACTTCTGATTTTTTTTTGTTTACCTACATTTCTAGTTGTGTAGCTCTGATTAGTTTGGTCCTAGTATTTTGTTCATTAATCTACACCTGAAGAAGTTTCAGTAAGTTTTTTGAAAATAGTCTCAAGAGTTATCATTTGATTAACATTATATTCAGTTGTTATTTTAAAGATAAACCTTAAAAGATTGTTCTGGTACAAAATGTGGTACAAGGATGTCTCTCTTGGCTTATTGATTAATGTTAAAAGCTATTGGCATTATTCAATACATTTTGAATTATTATTGTGTAACTGATGCACTGCAGTTACTTTGAAGGAATGAAGTTGTAAATGTTTATATACAGTATTCTACTCCTTGAAACTCCAGCTTGTGCCAATTTCGTGACAGACTTTTTTTCTTTGTGCTATGCGATCTGATTTATGATATTCCAAATCCAGTTTCTTTAAAAAAAAAAATACATATTAAGTTTTGTTGCATTATAATCTGGATTTTTCGGTTAACTTTTCCTTTATGTGTATCTCATTTCCACACTTAGACATATTTTCTATCAAAAAAGGATTAGGGCTCTTCTAATGTTAAGAGCAATTTCACTCGCATTCATACACTATGCAAAATGTAATTAAAATAAATAATGAATTCAGTAATGCCAACATTGAAATCAGCTACACATGTAAAGCCCATACATACATTATTGGCAATTAAACTGTGTGATGTCATGCCTGAAGGTCATTATTGAAGGGACTCGGACAACCTGTGCATCCTTCACAGGTTTTTGTCATTTAATATTTAGATCTGAACAAAACTATCACGAGCACAGTTAATTACACTGATTGACCAATTCAATTTAACTGTATGTATTTATGGGCCTTTAGTTACATTGTTATGTTCATACATTTAATCCAAATGTAGGCCTTATAATAACCTTTTTTACAGTGGCGGCTGGTGAACTATTACCTTGGGGGTTCAAATCTACCGGGGAGTTGGTCCTGCAAATTTGTTTTTAGTACTAAACATAAGAATTTCTACTTTTAGGCTTGTTTTTACTAAAATTTGGTTGTTTTAAGACATCTCTGAAAAGCGTGCAATGAGATGAAATCGGGTTACAGTTTTCATGATAGATTGGAATATAGATATTAATTATAAATGGAAAATTGAGAACAATATTGTCTTATATAGAAGCCTATACTTTATTAATTAGTTTATTTAAGTTTTTAGTTCATAAAGTGACTCATAAATAATGAAGTGACACAAATACCTGTGTACTTTAATAACACACTTTTCTTGAAGAGATAAAGAAGAAAAGTTACCCTTAGCAAAGGTGTAACGCTGTTCATTCTAATAACAACACTGAACTGCAATAATATTATTTAATAATATGTCCACACTAACACAAACTTAATCCATGAACTTCATAGAATTCACAACTGACATAACCTATAACTCAAAGAAGTAAACAAACACCAACTACGTAAAGGAGAAAATAGGCTGCCACGCGCAAACCTCCCTACCCTTTTAATTTATTCAATAAACACAACCTTTTGTTGTTAACTTTACACTTTCCCTCATCAAATAACACCCAAGTGTTTTCAGGCCTTATTTGACGTTGTTCCGTTGTACTACCTACCCCGTTAGAACAATTTGAGAGGTTTGGCGAGGGCAAGAAAAGGAAAACTTTTTGTTTCCTATTCTTAAGTTTTTTAAATTTAAATTAGTTAGACCTTTTTTGTCTTTTGTGTAGTACACTAGCTCAATTCTAGACTCTTTTTCGGGATCGTTCCCTTTGGAGTTAAATTTGTAGTGATCCGTGAATAACTCACCTGCTGACTTAATTACACTAGAGCACTGAATGGTTTTAGGATTAATTTGATTGGATTTGTAAATTATATATTCAAAAATTTTCTACTGAAAACTCAAAAACGATTTATT
>JAGFPH010000229.1:541700-561666 GCA_018207615.1 Philaenus spumarius | reverse complement strand
AATGTAATTAATTTACCCCAATTGGATCGGTCAATTGGCCGTTCCAAGGCGTAAGTTTTTTTTCACAAAACACTGTTGTGAACTGCAGCTTTGGCTATCTTCGGAAGGAGTCGGGAGTCGCTGCATTTAGATTGCAGTGAAAAACAACGTTGAAGCGGTTATTCTCCCACCGTTCCCCTGTACCCCCTCGCCTAGGCCAGGAGGTTCGTTCTTTGAATTGAACCAAGCAGCTGAAAACGACGTAGGAGAGCTGCGCGTTGTTACTCTAAGTCGTATTTTAACAACTTTTCAATCTATATTGTTAGATTTATGCAAACAGTACTAAATATTTTATATTTGTTATAAAATGTTAATTTATTAACGCAATTTGCTTGGGGGTTCACTGAACCAGTGAACCTAAGTACAAGCCGCCACTGCTTTTTTAATTACAGTAGAGTCCCGATATTTCGAGTTGAATGGGATCGAGAGTACCTCGGATTGTGAAAAACTCGAATTACACAAAATATGTAGAGGTTAAGATAAAACTACTATTTATAGTCCTCGTATCTCCGAAAAAATTTAAGTTTTATTAAATATGCACTATTTTATATTGAACCCTGAGGTAAAAAAGTAATTTTATACATAGCAAAAAATAGAAACTTACTTACTAAAGAAATCATAAATAGTTTGTTGTTTAACTACAGTGCAAGGTTTACGACCTGCGATGTCACGCCAGGGGGATACGGCAGTGCCGGGAAAAGTTTGTTTCGATGTTATTTTTGTATAGTATACAGTAGAACTTGGATAATTCGAAGTTTCGGTTCGATTTCTTGAACTTTATATGATATCAATGTAAAACAATTATGGATAAATTCGAAGTCAACTTCTTTAATTCAAATTTTTTTTTCAACACTAAAAATAAAATATTGTGCTGTGAATTGGATCGCTGGATAAATAGGTCACTGTCAGGTAGAAAGGGGGCAGGACTTACGTGATTGTACACGTATTGTAATTCTAGATGCGGTACCGGTTTCCAAGAATTTTGCCTTCCGAGAATTCTCTAGGTACCGATACTGTAGTTCGTCATTTGATGCTCTGCCCAATCTCTGTCTGTTGTTAAATCTCGACAAAACCTTTTGTAAACAGAACAGAACAATCATATTGTTTATTGACACTTGTACTGCACATAACTCTATCCCAATTATATGAACAACGTTACGGTTATTTTCCCCCCTCCCTGAACATGACTTTAGTTCTACAACCAATGGATCAGGGCATTATACTGTTTCATTGGAAAACAAAAATTTAAACATCGGTATCCTTCAAGCAGCAAGAATGTGTCACAATGCATGGTCACATTCAATGCACATTCAATGTGGCTCGATTATCGTGAATTACACGGAACTTCGGATTATCGAGATTTGAATTACCGGGACTCCACTGTACATACAAGAATAGTGACAAGGTATTCATTTAGGTTATGAATAAAATTTGTTGCTATTATTTGTTTTTGTTTTTGAAAAAGGTAAGTTTAAAAGTAAGTTTTATTTAATTTAGCTGTAGTTATTTATAATATGTGCTTTATAATTATTTGTTTAATATTCTAAAATACAAAGTTATTTACAAGTCTAAAACGGATTATGAGGTTGTTATCTCCAAATGTCAGTCTTCTAAAAGTTAATATTTACTTATTTTTAATAAAGACTATTTATGTTTTTTTTATCAGATTTATTATTACTGTTCAGCTGTGTTATGCCATTTTAGTTGTAAAATAACTAATCAAATTATAGATTATAATAAAAATATTTTTGAAACCATAAACCGACAAATCAAAAACAATTTAAAAATTGCTAAAATTTCATCTATGTTGTTTATAAAAGTCTAAAGACCTTTTGTTGTTGTACCAATCTTACAAAACGAATAAATAAAGAAACGGAAGCTATACTGGGCCACATAGATTGGTCATGTTCAAAACTTACCTTTAAAGTCAAAAATCACCAAAAGTAGAAATGTCTCAGCTGATCCTTTACAATTCATAAGATACCTTGAGGTTAAGTCAATAAACCAAAGAACTAGATACAATTTTAGGTTTATTAACCGAAGATTAAGTAAAAGGTTTATATGCCCTTAACAAAAGAAAAAAATTAATTATACGCCCTTAAAGTACAAAGAAAACATCAGATTACAAAGTTACATATATAAATTTAATTTGAATTTAAAATCCCTCCCCAAAAATAAAAAAACCCTCCCTTTTAGCAATGATTACAGAATTCATATAAAAAGATTAAACAAGATTACAAAAATATTAACATGTAGTACCATGGATTTGTTTAATAATTAACCTTTATGTCCTTGGCCAACTGTAAAGCTAAGTATAATTAAATAAACAAAAATAAAGAATTATGAGACGTCTCTCTATTAAAAAAAACATATAAAATTTCTAATATAGAGCCCTTAGGGCTGAGGTCCAAAATATGCTATAGCTGCTCCTCCCAATTTTATTAAATACAAAAGACATATTTTATATATTATTCATTTTATCACAAAAATTACAAGAACACAGCCTATTCAAAATTCCTTATAAAGTCCACTGCAGATTTTCAAGAAATTTATAAATTTTTAGTTCATAGTTACATACATAAGAGCACTGTCGCAGAAAAGTATTTAGTAAAGCTGCATGTTGATTGTTGGCTTTATGAGCAGCACATAAGTAGTTGTTGCATTTATGTGTAATACTTGCACCAGTGAAAACTGCATTAAACAAAATAACAACCTTTTTTAGAATGCAAGTAGGCTATAAAACAAAGCATAGTAAAGCAGTTAGTTTTAAAAGTTTGCCTTTATAATATTTTTGATACAAGGTGACAAGTAGGCACTTTAAAAAAAGATGGTAAATGTTACTACAGGACTTAACCAAGGTTGACTTGTCATGTTACATTTAAATGTTTCTACATGTCAGCAAAGCACATGGTAAACTTAAAAATGTTCTTAGCTTGTAACACTAAATATATCAGAGATATAAATATTGGATATAGCTCTTTAAAGTTCATAAAAATTCTAGTTTACACTGCTTTAAATTTGTACAGAAAATAACTGTATAGGCTAGGCCCCGATAAAATAGGCTAAGATGTGGTAAATGCATAAGATTTAAAATTTTAGGCTGTAAAAGTTAAAGTTAAAAGTTAGGCTGTAGAAAAATGAATTACATAGATTTTGAATTAAACTCTATGAGCTTGAATTATTATTTACAATATAAAATGTAAAACTAACTTTATAAAATTTACAAAGAGTACATGTCATAACCAAAAATGGAAAGCTAAAACATTTTAACATACCTGGTGTTCAGAAGAATGGACTTATAATAAAGGCATGTTAATTAGTCACGCACAGTAGTAAGACTTGCGACTAAATTAATTAAGAAAAAGTCACGACATAGCTAATACTTCGCGGTGAACTTACAAGCTAGACTTAACAGATAGTCTTGTAGCAGGCTAATGGCCGACTTTCTAGGTGAACTTACAAGCTAGACTTAACAGATAGTCTTGTAGCAGGCTAATGGCCGACTTTCTAGAAAGATCAAGAACGAAGCTAAAATGATGGACGAGATAAGAAAACAGCTGGTCAGCTGGCAGACACGGCCTTTACATACTAACTGTAGATACTGTACGGAGTCGCCGCCCAGCGGAGAAAAGGGTAACTACGTGAAGAGAGAACAGGCGGTAAATGCAGAACGTTGTATTTATTAAAAAAAGAAAGAATTTTAATGCCGCGGAGGTCTAAAAACGTCACATTGTACAAGAGTCTAAAGATTTGTTTTAGGATATCTAAATAATGAAACTGTACTTAAAGATTATTTATAGTTATAGTATTTAATTTTAAAACTTTTGGTAGATTTTAGTGAGAGTGAAGGCCGCAGGAATCAATCCTGTTGACACATACATGCGCCAAGGAGTGAATGGATACCATCCTCAAGTGCCTATAATACTTGGCAAAGAGGCAGCAGGAGAAGTAGAGGATATTGGGGCTGAAGTAAAAGATTTTAAAGTAAGTTTATTTAAATTCATTTAAAAAATCTTTTTTTCATAGGTAAAATATACAGTTTTATTATATCAGTAAAATTAACTTTAGTTTGAATAAAGAAAGATTTCTTGATTTGAATTTTCAAAGCTATATTTGTAGAATGTAATCATGATACTATTGACTGTGTTTTATATAAGTAGTCGAATTTGTGAAGTCTTTGTCTTTTAATTTTTAACTGACAAAGATTTCGGTAATTGATAATGTAAACCGATCGTCAGGAACATGCGCAAATGTGTTTAAGATTCCAACTGTAGCAAACATGACCGCTTTAACTACTGTGTCACCCTACAATATACAATATTATATAACTATCTTTGAAAACCCAACACATCAAATTAGTTCTTACTAATCAGACCATAAAAACATAATTAATAATTTTATATGATCATATTCTCAATACAAATTTATTTATTTAGTTTCAGTTAGTGATATAAAATGTAGATATGTAGATATTTAACAACATTCAAACTCGTACAATTTAAAACCACTACAGTCAAATACTGGCAATGGTCATCTAAATCTTGCTTTAAATTTCTTCATTTTACTATTACATCAAATAATAACACATATTCGAAAAACAGGTTCTGAAATCGTATTTAAAATTTAAAAAAAGAATTAATTATGTTAACTTATTTTACAACTTATTACTCACAGTCCTTTTTTGGTCCTTTTTCTGATAGGTTTCGTCTATTTGTCAGGCATTATCAAACCTAATTTAAATTTTTTTGGTTTGCATTGGTTGATGTGCGTTAATAGGTGAACAAAATTTAATATATACACATCACATTTATAATAACAAATTCACAATACAACACATAGCTGGAACATTTAGAATGTTTTAGACAGTTAAACGAGCTGTTTTGTACACACGTGTCCGCATTCTTTTCTAGAATGATACTATAGTAAAATTCAAGCCTTCAAACTTACTATAGTAAGTTCAAGCCTTCCGAGGGTCAGCACGGTCGACTGGTTTCCGCTCTACTCCGATCTAAATTTTAATTTTTTATAGTAGTGTTATGCAAACTTTTTTTATAACAAGAAAATATAAAAATAAATCACATAACGTTGTGTATCACGATCGTCTGTTTATTTTGATACCAAATTTGAAGTAAATCGGTAAATTTTGAGTAATTAAATGGTATTAAAAGCTTCTTAGTTACATTAAAATCTATGCCATTTTATTACTCAACATTTACCGATTTACTTCAAATTTGGTATCAAAATAAACTGACGACCGCGATACACAACGTTATGTGATTTATTTTTTTATTTTCTTGTTATAAAAAAAGTTTGCATAACGCTACTATAAAAAACTAAAATTCAGGTAGGAGTGGAGCGGAAACCAGTCGACCGTGCTAATAAGTCTCCCCCTCGGGAGGCTTGAACTTCCGCCTCACTCTGAGTTGAATTTTACTATAGTTTTGTATCTTTTCAGTCTAGAGGATTAGGTGTCCTGGATTGAATGGACTCTATCTGAATGATTCTGTCAAAAATTGTATTTGACTGGAATGTTGTTTTTTCGTTTAATAAAGAGGTAGGATTTGTTTTCTTGGGTTTATATTAGGCCTATATAGAATTCCTCTCAAACTTTCAATATCGATCCTTTTGAGCATTTATGTAAGATTTTCAAATCTGTGTTAAACAACATTGCAGCAAGAATTAAAAAAAAAAAAGAAAAAAAAGGGGGGCTATGCATTTATAGAGCCACAAATAATTTAAGTCAAGCAATGAGGACATATAGAAAACACAAAAACCCCCACGAAGCAAGTGGAATTTATAAAATCACCTGTGATGGCTGCAACAAGCAATATAAAACTTCAAAATTTGCAGAACACTTGATAAAAACAGGCCACATAATTCCAATCAAGTGCAATTTTTGACAGAATCATTCAGATAGTGCCATTCAGTTCAGGACAGTTAACCCTTTAGACTGAAAAGATAAAAATCCAGTTGCTTTCTAGAAACAGATGCGGACACACGTGTGTACAAAACAGCTCACGTAAAACACTCTAAATTTTCCAGCTGTGTGTTGTGATTTTGTTATTGTAAATATGATGTGTGTATATTTAATTTCGTTCACCAATTGACGCACATTAGCCAATGCAAGATAGGACATTTTAAACTAGGTTTGATAATTCCTGACAAATAGGCAAAACGGTGTAACCTATCAAAAAACGGACTGTTAGCAGTAAATTGTAAAATAAGTTAACATAGTTAATTAAAATATAACCAGTTCAATCATTGATAAAAAAAGTAAGTTAATATTTGTTTATTATTCTTTATAATATATGGCTAACTCTTCATTGATTGGACATATTAACATCCAAACTTTAGTAATGTCTAATGAATTATGAATAACACAATCATAAAAAACAGAAAAAATAAATATTATTAAACTATTTACTCACTACAGGTACTTTTTATTTGAAGTAATTATTAGCAATGTATTTACCGTTGGGTTACTTGAACAAATTTGATTTTTATATTTTATGTTTCTATTTTTTGCTACAGAAAGGTGATAGAGTGATCTGTGCTATGCCATATGGAGCTTATGCAGAATATTTAACCTGTAATACACAATCAGTTATACCATTACCTGATAAATTAAATTTCTCAGAAGGTGCTGCCTTTTACATTTCATATTTCACTGCTTACCGAGGACTAGTCACAAAGTCAGTATATGTTAAGTGATCTTGAAATTAATCAGAAAACATATATTTATTTTAAACATAAATTAACTTTCTGTATGTATATAATTCTAAAAATAATATTTATGTACAGTAGAGCGCCGATTATCCGAAACAATTGGTGCAGGGGGGTATTCGGATAATTGATTTTTCGGATAATCGAACATTTCTGGAAAAAAGTCTAGTTCTTTGTTGAGTGTAGGGGGACCTAGTAAAACATGTTATTGGACTAGAAATAATTCTTTGATTTAAGTTTATGTATAATACATACTGTACATATAAAGTAGGGATTGCACATACAGTACATAAACTTTTTTTGTGTACTGACTTAGATGCGTTAAAAAAAGTACAAAATTAACCCAAAAGAAAAAAATCGAACATGTTTGTTTGCTTAAGTTTTGAGGCTTGTTTTTGCCGCCAAGTCTTGTAGGCGTTTTAAAGACAGCAGCTGGACAGCATCGCATTTGTCTTGCTGGTCCAACCATTTAATAGCAGTCTTCATTATCAGCTTCCGTCTCACTGTCCAGCACACAAGCAAACTTTGTGATATATTCACTGTTCTTTTTAATGTAAGTTATCGTTGAATTCCCAACACCAAACACCCGAGTTAAACTTGATTCACTTGCACCTATTTTTAATCTTTCTACAATTTTAAGTTTGTTCGAAAGACTAAGCATAACAAGTTTACGTTTCGCCAACATTGCTAGAAGTCATACAGCACAACAAACAACAGCACGGACAGTTAAAACAACACTGATGTCAGTGACACAAATGAGGTTAGATGTACAGGTGGACGTGGAACAGTGAAGTGGACCGGACCGACACGCTCACTCGTGTAATGTTGGTGTGGCGTGAATTTTGAATCTTTGTGTTAACTGATGTTTCGGATGACCGGCTTTCGAATAATCTGCGCTCTACTGTACATTAGTTTAGCTTTTTATCATACTGGTTACAACTAACAAGGTTCTCTTTTTCTATTTACAACTCATTTCAAAATCTGAAAATGTTCAGTTTCTTTCTAAATATGGTAACATTATGTCATTCGTGACTATTCTGTTTCTGAAACATGTTAGCAATGTAGGAAAAATAGGATTTTATTAAAAAACTTTAAACAAATTACAACATTTTATTGGTTTTATAAATAAATATGATTATAATAGCAATTGTGAAATGAGGTTACAATCCATTATAGCTGCTATAGTTCTTAGTGTTCTGTAACTTCAAATTCTTTTAAGAATCGACTACTTGGAAAGTAGTCGTCATGAATAATAAAATAAGTAGTTGACTACTTGTAGTGTAATACGCTCTGTGGTGTTAAAACGATTACAGTAGTCCGTAACACAAGTGTCACTGTCTTTATGTACATTAGTAAACGAAATTAATTACTACTTGTAGTTGATCAGTTTTTATTTGATTCTTGATTTGAACCTTAGCTTCAGTTAGATAAGCAACATATTTTAATAGATGGTTAAGGTAAGTATTTGTTTTTATTACATTTTACTTCAAAGCTATCACAACAAATAACACACTATCATCTCTGCACTTTCTAAATATATATTTTCAATAATAACGAAGTACAACAAGTAAAAGTAAAAGCTATTATTTAATCAAAACATGTTTACTAGAAAAATATGAATTAAACAAACAACAATAATTATTGTAAATACAAAAAATAGTGAAGTTTAACTAAAAATTAAAATTATAAACAAAACTTAATTGTATTGTTAAAACTAAACCAAAGTAAGCTGTAAGCAGTATTAAATAATAAAAAACTTTTGTTTATTAATACATTTCAAACAACAAAATTATTAAACTTAATGAAACAGAAAACAAATGTAGATTCATTAGACTACTAAATGCAACAATAAACTATGCACAATCAATCAATCTTTATTAACCCTTTTAGATACATGATAGATTTATATAAGGCAGCTCACAGTGGCATTCATATTTAAATGTGATAATAATATTTATAATTCAACAAAACATAGTAAATTTTTTCCTCTTTTTTATAACTTTATGCTTCTTAAAATTAATTTTAAATGTTAAAACTACAACATTTCGACAAAATTTATATTCATACAATTATGATAAGAAATTATACATATATTTTTTATTCATTTATATAACAAAACTCTATAATGGGGCTTCAAGAAACTCCCCCATGCGTAGAAATCATTAAATTACTACTGCTTGCTTTTGTATCTGAAGACCCTTTGGGTCATTTGCTTTGTTTACCCCACAGACCAATTCCATAATTTAGGTGAGAAGAGAATAGAACAAATTATACTAATTTTAAAATGTGTTCTGAACAGAATTTTGCCAGTGACCTGAGTAGAAAAACCACTGTTTTGCACAGTGCATTAATATACTCCGCCCAAGACAGTTGGCTGTCAAGGATGAGTCTTAGACACTTTAACAGTCTCTACGAGTTGTTCATCCAACACTAATCAAATCGAAAAACCGCTATCACACCCCAGAGTACAGTGAAATATGCTTCGATCACCAGTTCGATCACCGTACTGACAATATGGTATTGATGGACGACGACACTATATAGATAACAGTGAACTAAACTGAATGATCGGAACTCGCCTTTTATTTGTTTATCATTACGAGTGTAGCAGCCTTAACAACAAGTTAATAAGATAATAAGTTAAGATAAAACACATTGCAAAAAAAAGAGATCACACAATAATACGTTCTTGATGCACAAACTCATCCACCGAGTAAAAGGATCCAGACAATAGAAATTGTCTAAGACTGTTTTTAAAAATCATGTAGGTTGGTGAATTTTGAATGATTTTTAGAAGCTTATTCGTGAACTTGGTACCAGCTTGTGAGAGAAGTTTACTATGTGTTATAAATTTAACCTGTGCTGTCTGGTACGATATTTACAAGCTTGCCTGGTGCTGAAGTTGTGTATATCCATATTTTGGACATGCTCACACTTAAATTAAAAAAAAAAAAACAAACTTCAAGTATGTAAATGTACGGAAGTGTAAGTAATCCGAATTTCTTGAAATAGTTTTTACAACTTTGTTTTTTATTTAGCCCCGGAATAAGCCTTAAGGCTCTTTTTTGCAAGACACACTGTTTTTATATTCTGAACAGATGAGATCCCATAGTTCAAATAATGATACACTAGCCCATAATAGGCTGTTTAAAGTATCTAAACAGTACACCTGTTTAAACAGTACACCACAGTACACCTTGAAATTTCTCAGTACAAATATACCTGAGCTAATTTTGGCACTAATACTGCTAACGTGGTCATGCCAGTTCAACTTGTCATCAATTATAAACAGGGGTTTACTGGTGCCGGAACGCCGTTCCGGTACTGCCTTTTATTATTTTTTTACGTTTTGTTTTAACGTTGCACTGAACCATCCACTCCCTTAATCACACTCATTCAACTCTTGGTTCAGAATTTTACGTCCGCCAATCGAAAACCTCAATATTTCCCCACACTACAGTGCGTTGCGACTGTGCGAGCCAACTAGAAAACTACAGTAAAGTCTCCCACATTTTCCTTCATCTCGGAATCAAAATGGGACAACTTGGGAGCACCAGACACCCTTTTGGCAGCGCGGCACACCTTTGATGTTCGGCGAGCGCTGCGAACTCTTACAAATAAGAAACCGATGATTCAGAGTTGAGGCGGCCAAAAAGTTTAAAAACCAGCGATGCTTACACTTTTATATTGTTAACTTTTTCGGCATGACGCGTAAAGGCTAATGACTAAATAAGGACCTTGTTATACTAGCGCTGATAACGCTGAAAATTGTGCGATAAATTCTCAAGTTATACGGTACGTTGAAAGCGCGACTTTGGTAGGCTAACGCCGCGTTGTCAACACGGGTCCCGTATTATAAACCACAGTTTTGAGGCTTTGTCATCGTCGCGTCATTTCCAAGATGTACACCATTAGTTAGGCTGTATTATAGGTGTAATACAAATAATAGAAATATATAAGAAATTGTGTATGAGGAAGGGTAGACAGTGTGTAACACACCCAGTGCTTTACCCGGGGTAGTATTTCCCTTAGCAACGTTCCGGTACTGGTAAAATTACAAGTAAACCCCTGATTATAAGACCCAACAATTTTATTGATTGCCTTTTTGAAGTATAATATTACCTAGTATGACACTTGGTGTCTGAATGTCACTTCTTTCCTGATTGTCATGTACGACTTTTAACATATATAAAACTGTTTTTACAATATATAAACTATACACTGTAAACAATTCCAAATATTCTTATACAAAACCAAACAAATTCATTTTATTACAACATCTATGAACAGTTGACTGTAAAATTAAAAAACTTAAATAATTTTTGGAATGAAGAATAGGTAGTTGAACAAAACATTCAGTTGGTTCAGTAAAGGCGGGGCAAAACTCAACTACCCTACATTCTGTTCGTCTGACTACAGTTGTTAACTTTTTTGTAAGTAGTCGAAGTATTTGATGTTTTAAAAATAAACTACTAATAGTTCCTCCTCTTTACAAAATTATTCAGTGAGTCAAAAGTATGGATACACCCTGTTAAATTTTAAATAGATAAAAATAGAAAAATGAAACACAGAACATCTTTCTAGTAAATAAAAATGAACTTTTTAGTCACGATTACAACTTTGCCCATTTCCCCAAAATGGATTATTTTTTGGGCAGCTCAAAATTTTTAAATGTAAAGACCCATTAAGTGACACCTCATTTTAAAGGTCTTGATTAAAGAAGAAGAACAGTGGAAACTAGAGCTTTCTATCTCAACCCAGTACATTAAATGGGATTTGGGGAAATGGGCAAAGTTGTAATAGTGACTAAAAAGTTCACTTTTATTTCCTAGAAAGATGTCCTGAATTTGATTTTCTGGTTTTATCCATTTAACATTTAACAGGGCGTATCCATACTTTTGACTCACACTGTATTTATATATTTTTTTTATCGTTTTATAATTTTATTGTTAAAATTAATTTTAAAAAGACTGTAAAAATTGTAATGTGAATATATTTATTTTAATTGTTAGTTTATTTTGAATCTTTATAGTGTAGGTTAAGTTATTAGTTTAAAACAATTTATCTGGTACCATAACTATTACTTTGAATGTTATAAACGTCTGTCACCTAATCTGTAAATAATTTTTTTTTTTAATTTAAGAAATCCTACCTCACTGTTCAAAAAATCTTAATTTTTCTGAATCGGCTCTCCATTTTTCTGAAAATGAAGTTGTATGTGGTGTGGTCTTGCCACACCAAGCACTAAATATTTTTAGTTTTAGTGTTTTGGGTACAAAGTAGAGAACATGGGACATTAAAAAGTTTCAGTACTGATTTTTATAAAATTTAATGTATTGAGACACATTAGAACTTGTTTAATCGTATCTCTATAAGTGTATTCACTCGCGTAATATGACTCTCCTCGGTCAGTGTCGATGGTTGTCTAGAATGATTTTCTCTTCCGATTAATTGCCAGGCTTCTTGAACCTTTTAAACCATTCTTAGCATCTTGACCAACTAAAATTGCAGTTTTCATCAATTAAAAAGTTTGTACGAACAACTTCCCCAACACTGCTCTTTCTTTAAACTTGCAAAATCTCCAAACACACAAAAAATGCTACTTTTTACACAACAACTATTTGTTTCACTATATGTTGCCATAAGAACTTTTAACAAACAGCTTGTTTGTTTGTTACTTGTGAGGTTTAATAGCTAACAAAACAGTTCAAATAAGTAAAAATAATTTAGTTAATGTATTAATTGTATACATTACTTGTATTTATGTATATTAGTGTTTGAGACTTATAAATACTTAGAGACTTATTTTGTTTCAGATGTAAAATAAAGAAAGGTGAAATTGTGCTTGTTCATGGTGCCAGTGGTTCAGTAGGGATTGCAGCAATTCAAATTGCTAAAGCTCATGGTAATTACTTCATTTAAATTAGTCTTTTCTTATCCTTTTCTTTAATTGCAATTAATATTATTTAGTGCAACAATCCCAAAACGTATATACTGAACCAAAGATTGCTGTGCTTATAATACATTGGTTTTCTTTTCGTAACTTTTTTCCAAAGGCATTTTTTTAATATGTCTTTTTCATAGCCATGGTTTTGATTTGGGTAAATGAGACTGTAATACAATTAAACTTGGTTATAGCGTCAACAAAGGGACCAAACGAATGTTGACGCTACGTCCCAACAAAAAAGATACGTAATAAAAGATGTATCAACAGGAAATCGTATTTTTGTTAGCGTGATTGCTTGAGTGAAAGGACAAACAACTGTACAGTTTTTTTAATGTACAATAATAGGGCCCCGGTAATTCGAACTAATGGATTTGAAGTCATCTCGAACTATAAATTAGGTAACATTGGTTAATGTGTAAAGTTTAATGCGTAAATAATTAGGTTAAACATTTTACATGCAAATACATGCACTGTGTATTGACAAACTGTAGCATTCTAAATTTAAGAAACACTAAAATTACAGTACGTATTAAAGCATTAACTTACTGTATCAAAAAACTCGCAACAATTTTAAAGTGTCAACATTACTATTGGGTTGGGGGCAACTGTCTGATCACAACTACATAAATGTCACGCCAGGCTATACGATTGAGAGGATTATCCTGCGCTTTTGTCTTAACCTAACACTTTCCCAACATGGTCATGGGTTTAGTTACACACAGCTGATCGTACATTTATTTGTTTAGTGGCATCGCATCTTAATAGGTGACGTTTCAAAACATTCAACTTTTGAAATGTTTAATGAAATTAAAGTAAAATATTTTCTAGATTTATGACGTTACAACTGAGTGGTTAAAATATTTGTTGATGCTAAAAGAGGGATTTATAATAACGTAAAATATAATGATTTGACCGGACTAAAAAAAATGACGCTATGTCCGAGTTGACGCATTAGCCGAGGACATTAAAACTAAGTTCGACTGTATTACCAATTAGTTTTTGCAACATTGAGTGTTTAATACTAGTACATCAAAGTTTAATATTATATTTTATTTTGTAGGATTAACTGTAGTTGGAACAGCTGGTACCCCTGAAGGGTTGGAGATTATCAAGAAAGTTGGAGCAGATTTTGCTGTAGATCACAGGTGTGTTTGTAAAATAAAATATTTTAATTAAAAATATTAAATTTTTTTAAACAAACCATAATGTTCAATAAACTTCCTTAGCACTCAAAAAAAAGTTAGTATACTTTGTATTTTAATGCCATATAATTATTGCAAATGGATATCTTCTAGTAATTTTAAATATAATTAATTATAGCACAGACCAGCTTATCCGGATTCCTGTAATTCTACCATATCCGGACAAAAGAATATGTTAATCAAATTTACTGTGAAGGATGATTCACCATTTTGTTCTTGTCATCTATAGTAAATCTATTCTACGTCAACTTTTCTTTACTGAAAACAATTATGTTGTTGGTATTTTAGGTTTTATAAAGTGAGTTTGCTATATGATCATGGGTGCACTTTAATAATTATGATCGAAACTCAATACATCTTTGGAATAAGTTTTGAAGACAATCATAATGGATTTGCGGTTGAAACAATAGAAGAGGGTGCAGGAAATCACTTCTTGTAGTAAATGTTATTGCAATGTCTCTAGTCATGCTTGTTATCAATGAAGAATGTGTTGATAATAACATCATGGATTACAGTTTTAAAATGATGACGAACCAAGATATTCTTCAGGAATTATTGATAAAAGATGACCCAACAAGTTGATAGAAACAGTGGGATCAGACTCAAGACAGAAAGTAGCGTTTAAATGGTTGCAAAGATAACAGGAATTCCACTGAATCCATCTGTTGCAGCTCAAGTGAATTTTTCATTTTTTGGCAACCAAGTATTAAGAATTTTAACAACTATATTATTAAATATTCTTAAAAATGTTCTACACCTCTTAAATACTTGACAATGTAGTGATTACTAATGCAATAGTTGTTAAGATAAATTTTCAAATTGAAATTAAAAACAAATTTATATGAATACAGTGTTCGTTTTTACAAGTATAACTATTAAAAATAAACACTTCATTCATCAGCTAATTTTTGAAATTTTCAGAATTTATGTCTGTCAAAAATGTACTGTTAACCTTTTTGCTGCGTAAATCGACTTCAGTCCACAACATTAGAAAAACTTTTCCGTTGGCTGCTTAAGTCGATTATAGTCCCAACTAAACAGAAATGATCTTATTAAGCCTCAAGTAGGTGCTGCTCCCTGTTTCTAATCCAGTGAAACTTCGTAGTGTCACATGTTTTTTTTTACAGTTGACGTTCCAACCGGGTGTTTAGTGAAGGTTATATTGTGGTTGTAATGATTTCCATTGGTTCTAAGTGTGTGTTTATGATAATATTTAATTATATTGCTAGTATATATTGCAGGTGGATAATTGTTTTACGTAATTAAAGTTCTGAAGTGATTTAGTGTTAGCTTAAGAGGTCTATTTTATTATAGTGTAAGTACCGTATTGGTGATTAATTCTACCCTACATTCATAATCAATGAATAATAAAATAATAAAAAATATTCTTTTTAAACATTTTTAAGTATTCACTATAATTATATAAAATATTTTCTTAAATGTAATTTCCTTTTTGTTATTAGAAAGCCTAATATTCTGACCCTACTCAATTCACATCAGTATTAAACTCCTCAATTGTAAACAATAAGTTAATAATAGACGAAATTAGGTCACAAGAAATGAATCATAGGTTTATTAACTCAAAAGAAATAATTTATACAATATATGGTTATTTAATATTCATAGGTTGAAAAGTCTATTGTCTTTGCACAATTATTGGAATGCCTTCGGCTTAGCTCACAGTCTTTTATCACAAGTGGAAGTTAATTAAAGTTCATATTCATTCAAGGTTAAAATATGAATAAGTAAACTATATTAATCAATTACTGTTCTTGGGGCAGGAAATCGTGCTGCTATGAATAAGATTGGTATATATACATATTTATACGCAATAATGAAGTTAGTTATTTGGAAAGTTCTAAAATGTTGGCATTCTTTTATATTTTAAGTTTTCATTTATAAATTAATTTTTACTATTTATAGTCAAAAGAGTTCACAGTTTATATGTAAAGATTATAAACAGAATATACCAGTTCTGTTAATACTTTTCACTGAATTTAAGATTTGTAGTTTACTAGTCACTTTGAATATGTATGATGTACATTCAGACGATCTTGTAGTCCTGGAGGTAACGCTAACACTTCTCAAAATCAACTCTTTTGTAAGCGTCGCTTTTCTAGCTTCCCTCTCGTAGTCTCCTTCGAACGGCGCTCCGGTCATGACATCATCCGGCATCTTGCGTTGCGATTGGTTCTTATGTTATACTGTCCGACCTACGTCACACATTACTGATGTTGTAGACGGATAATCAGTGTATTAATTGTAATACATGTGAGTTTCAGGGTTTTTAAACATCAAAATAGTAGTATAACGTAAAAAGGGTCATAAGGTAAATTTTGGACATTAGCCTAATTTAAAAGATTTAGTTATTTCATAATATTAATGAACATAGAAATTCAAAGGGAAATTCAGACATTAATTAATAATTCAGAATAAATCTTACATAATATTAACTTCATGTTTAATTTCAGTTTTGTTTAAATATTTAAATTATGTTTCATGATGTGTCAAAATATAAAAAAAACATTTAAAAGATATTGGAGGGTTTGAAGCTATGGTCCACTAAGTTTTTAGACAGTGATGAATAAATATCGAAAGACTATTTCAGACATTGTAAGAAATAAACTTGATAGATTATGTTGGAAGCCTGTGTGATTCATCTATGATAGAGACAGAATTTTTGTCCGAGATGTTGGCAACATTCAAAGGTAGTCGTAGGGAGACATATTTAAGATCCCCTGGAAAAACAGCTTCTCATTGGTAGCCTGGAGAACAGCTTCCCATTGGTCTCCTGGTTTGTATGACGTCACATGGCGTGATCGGAACAAAGAACGAAGAAGAAGGACTTCTTCCCACTTGCAACAGTATTCCAGTACAGAACAGACATGTTTTGCGTTTAGTCCAGCGAAATGTTTTAATAAGTGCTTATTTGCGGTAGTTAAAGTACAACTACCGTTTAAATATGTTTAAAGAGGAGTAAAGACAGTGCTGTATATCGTACGATAACGAAAATGTGAAAATTGTTCGTAAATTGTCTCAAAAGTGATAACTTTAGAAGTATGAGTCATGGCGTGGCGTTCTTTATGCATTTTACATAAAAACTGTGCAACGAATGTCTAAGTGAATCAAAATCTACGTGGTTAAAGTGCGACGAACTAAAGAATAATGGGGTTTTCTATTTAAATTAAATTCACATGTGTTGTAAGTTTTTTCTCTTTTGTAAATTCATATTTCTTTAAAGTGCACTATAAAACAAAAAATCGTAAGTAGTAAACTAATTTAACCAAGTCTGCATTTGAATATTTTATCAATATAAGTTTTTGTATGTTTAAGGTAAAATTATTAATAATGAATTTGTGTGTTTGAGTGTCTGATTGCAATAGTTGAGATGATAAATTGCCAATTTGATTTAATTATTAATGTGTGTGTTTTGCAGTCTAAAATGATACAGTAAAATATTAATGCCAACCACTATGACTTTTTAATTTGAGTTTTTATCCTTTCCAGAAGTACTTTATGGTAACGAACCTTGTTTAAATTATAAATTCAGTTTTTTAGTTTTTCTTTGTGTGAAATAAAATGGCGGCAGTTTTTGGTGAACGAGGCAGTTTGGAGCCAAAGTTGCCATGTGAACAACATGGCGGCCATGGTCCTGGACGAGTCCATTTTTAACCAGAGAACTGTAGTCATATATGAAACAGTTTTATGTGTAACAGATATTTCAATGATCAACTGTTGAGTAACAGATGTGATCAAAACATAACCTAACTTCAATTTTGGGGTTATGTTTGTTTGTTTTCATTGGGATTAAGGTGTTGTAATATTTGAAATGATAAATTGATTAATTAAATAAGTAAATGGATTGAAGATAGGAAATAATAAATAATTGTTACACAGTAAAGGTATTTTTTTTATTTTAAAAATAACTTAGAAATATTTTTGTCAAAATTAAATTTTTATTTTTCATTTTTTTTGTTTTCTATTAATAAATTGTTTGTAAACGGCTTGCAAGGCGGCAGCACGTTACAAAATGGTGCCTGAACAGCCTGAGCACGTTACATAATATCAAATTCCTGGTGGAGTTTACCACAAACGTTTATTTTGTCACTTTTTGCTTTTATTTTAATTATGTTAATGGTATTTTAATTCTGATAGCTGATTGAATACTTATGATTCGCCAAAATATTATTTATTACTTTTAAATTTATATAAATCTGAGTATTAAAATAACACTGATTTGACTCTTGTGAAAATAGTTGTTGTTTTGAGTATGGATGGTGTTGATATATTAATTAATCTAATAATTATATTCTATTGTGTCTAATCTAGTTGATAATTATTATACTAATTTTAAAATTCTGTTCTTTAGCTTTGGTTACGACTTAGGGTTATTTATCTGATTTAAAACATTTAGTTTTGGTGCTGTATTCTAGACGATCTTTGACTCATGTAGCGATATGAATTAAACATGGCGGTTGTCTATGTTTACATTTTGTCGTTCATAACAAATTGTAAAAGTTCGTGCTTATACTAGTTTTAATTTACGATACAGAATGATTGAATAAATAAATAAATGATGTATGTATGTGGGTGTTTGTGCTGTGCTTAGTCTAATCTGTTATAAAATTTACAATTGTTGGTGTGTTTGTTAGTTAGTTCAGGTTATCCTACTTCTAGGCTAAAATTTTAATCAAGTTTGCTATCGTGTTTTACTCTATAACTCAGTTACTTATGTGTGCGGTTTTTACTATCTAGGGATCATAACATTTGCTTGATTGGTAATAATATCATGTAATTTTGAAATTCGTATATAATTTCTAATATTTTATGGCTATTTCTTTACAAGAGGTTAGGTTGGTTCTTTTAGGTAGACTAGACTAATGAATGCCATTGATAATTCTCTTTTACTTATTGGTTAATTATTACCTTTCAATTGAGATGGGGTTTGATACATCTTATCACAATAACAAAATTGTTATTATAATATTCCATTATAGAAGCAAAATTTATTGACATTATTCCAACTTCAAGAAAGTAGGGATGAGCATCGATGGCCGATGTTTTCAAAACATCGATGTTTTTATGTCGATGATCGATGTTTTTTACATTGATGGAAAACAACCGATGTTTTTGCTACATCGATGTTTCTCTCCACCATCGATGTTTTAGTTTACATTATTTTTATGCATTTATTTTGATAAATTGACATACTGAGTCAGAGTTTGACAAAATATTGATAGAATATAGCTTTCAATAAAACATCCATGATTTGTACTACCAAGTATGAGTACTTTGTACAAGTCTGTATGTATTGTAACAAAGACAGGGACCGCTTCGGTAGTTCTCGGCTGTTTCCGTCAACCTACCCCGATCAAGCGATTACATCTACATCCGTCTAGTATCTTCAACTTCATTTACTCTTGTGTTCTTTCTATAGTTTCACCTAATGTTTTATCTCTAAATTAAAACTAGAAGCAATTGCAAAAAAAACAAAACAATAAACTAAAATAAGATTAACCTACATCGGTTCTAAGTTATACATTTATTTACAGTAGCCTAATTTCCCAAACATCGATTTTTACATCATGGAAATATTTTAGTTTATGAATTTTGCCTAATTTTCTGAAACCATGTCTTTCGTTTCGAATATATACATCGATGTTTTACGCCTAAATACATCGATGTTTTCCGTCTAAATACATCGATGTTTTCGGGTCGATATTATCGTCACATCGATGGTTACCGCCGATATTAGCATCGATGGTGAACATCGATGTTTTAACTATCGATGCTCATCCCTACAAGAAAGTGTAATTTCTGTGTGTTAGCTAGGCTAGAATTTTATGTTACTGTATCTTTGCTAGGTACTTATTACACAATTATTAGTTTATACTTATAAATGTTATCTTATACATGTTTTAATATTAAACTGTTGTAGATTAATAATATTTTCATTGTTTTTTATAGTAAATATTATTTAATGTGAGTATTTAAAAATATTTAACATTTTATAAATTAACAGGTCAACACCTTTTATTATTCTATGAAATATTAT
>JAGFPH010000229.1:517660-541690 GCA_018207615.1 Philaenus spumarius | reverse complement strand
CTAATTTGTTGTTTTTCTTTTATTGATGGGATTTGTGCTGTTATAATTTTATTAAATCTCCATGTTTTTAGGGCTTAAATCATGTTTTTCACAGATAAAAAACAAATTTAAAAAGAAAAATAATAGTATATATTAATGCAAGATATAGTAATAAAGAGATATTTAAGTAAATTAAACCTTAAATAAAAAATTACAAAGTTCACTCATAATTGCAAAATATAGGGAGCTGCTTGAATTTTAATACCCAGTGAAAAGGTTAAATTGGTACTGAATACAGGAAAGTAATGATGAATGAAAAAATTTGTGAAAATGGAGTCATATTTTGATCATAAAACATAGTTTTTATTTGTTCATGATGTATAAACCACCTTAATGACTGAAGGCGTTAACAGTACATACTATTTTTTTATGTTGGATGCAGTTAATGGCAAAGTTTACTGCATGAATTAGTGCTCTCTGACATCCAGCCTTACCACAAAAACAACCACATGATTGTGGTGTTGATGTAAGTTCATGATATTAAATAGCTTTACACTATTGACTTATATCCAAATTGACAAAAAGCTAAGAAAATACTTTAATCCTGAAACTGTAAAAAATCTCTTCTTGCATTATACTAAGTTACTTTCTAAACACTAAAAGTTAAGCAGTGAATTTATAAATAATTGATGAAATGAACAATACTAATTAATTATTCTTATTACTCAAGATTAAGAATTTGTATGATATTATTTCAAAACATCACCTGCATCTTTCGTTGATTATGCCTGTTTCATAATATCGAGAGTTAACAAGCTGTAGACAAATAGGAGCTGCTTCGATAGGAGCTTTACTTAGGTAGCTACTTAGCTACCTCTAGCTTTACTTAGGTTAAGTAGCTGTACTTTTCGATAGGAGATTTTTCTTCGCCCAATAAATCTAAATTTTGACCTTAGTTATTGCGTTGTCTTTGGAAAGTAACTATTTTATGCATATTTGGACAACTAGTTTGGCCTGAGTCCTGAACCAATTTGTCCTGACTCACGTAGAACAATCTAGTTTCCCCTAGGCAACTAAGTCCTAGGGAAACGAAGACTGAAATCGTGTTTGGCCAATAACTTATATATCTTACTTTTTTTTTCTTGCTATCTTTTTTGTGCCAGTTGTACTAAGGAAGGTAGGGCAGTGACATTGCCCACAAACATTGTGCCACTATACAATTATGCCACTCTAATTTAATGAAGTAAAGTAACGTTCTAAAACTTTTAAGTAAGAGTTTTGATTCACAGATTAAGTACCGGTACAATAGAATCATATAAAATTTGTTAATGTTATTATTGGAACTTTTATATGGATAGTGTAGTTTTGTATAAACAAATTATATTTACGGTACTTAAGTTTTCCGCTTAAATTCGACAAACTTGTCTAACTCATTTTATCTAAATATTTGATTAATTTCAGTTGAATTTCATTTTAACAAATTGCGTACCACTTTTTACAGTTTTCTTCAAAACCTTTTGTTTTATTATCCACTTCACATTTACCCTTTATAACAATACAAAATATAACAAATATTAATTACACGTAAATCAAGAGTTTCATTGAAAATAGTCGGATGTCATTCAATCACAGGCTAGCGTAAGCAAACGACACCTAGCGGAAAATATGTAAACTCCCAGAAAAATATACGAATTGTCAAATAACCCGGTTTTCGAGATTAAAAGAAACTAATTAAAATTACTTCCCGATATTTTTGACCTATACTTCCTATATAAAAATCAAACAAAATTAATAGATCAATCCAGGAAAGTTATTACCTTAATTCAATACGAAATTATACATAAACCCTTTACATTTGAAAGTTAGAATCTTTGCCTAACGCATGACCAATTTAAAGCGGAACCCGTAAGAAAAACTCCAAATACGCGAGAACCTCAAATTTTAGAGAAAAACTGCTGTAGCCTATAAACAGAACAAACCTTTTTACATCTTTGGCAAAATTATCAAATATACACTTTTAAGACAGGAAAATTGTGAAATCAATTGAGAATCATCTATAACATACCAAAAGAGATATTTTATTTGTTATAGCCACGCCCACGACGGATTAATTTACACCACGATTGGATCATAAATTTGCACGGATTACAAAGTACTAGATAGTTATTTTCTTTAAGTTGTAGATATAAAAGACTAGATTATAAAAAGGGTACCTGTAATATGGAGTTATTTAAGTGTTTTATTCAATTTATTTATTAATTTCTACTGTACAATATCTATCAATTATTCTTTAAATGATTTTTTTTCAAAAAATAACTTGACATTCAAAAGAGAAACAAATTTTAAACTAATCAATTCCTAACACTTACAAACACAAACCCTCCGAAGACTATATCAAGTCGGCGATTGTGTAAAGTTCCGAAGTGGATCATAAGTGCAATAATTTTTCATTCTTGTAAAACTACCAAAGGGAACAGTACGCCATTTGGCTAGTGAGTAATAATTTAAAGAAATTGATCCGCTTATGACCAAATATATCATCCAAACTGTCAAGCAAGACTTGCAGTATAACTCGTCAAGATAAATATATAATAAAAATTGGTCGAACCTAAAGAGGTGACATCGAGAAGAATAAAGTATATTGGTGAGATCCTTCCAATCTATTACTAAGCCAAATTTATCCTGCTGTATAATTAGTGTAGAATTTCAAAGACTATTGAGTTAAAGAAAGTCATTGAACATTATTTTTCATATTTATATAACTCGTACCATTGCATACCCTTACAACCACATTATACTATCATAACCATTATTAATGACTATTTTCATGTAATTTACTTTTATTCCTTAACTGTGTGTTACAATATTTTGTTTACTTTTACCTTAATCAATACTTGGGAAAAGTCGGCACCGACCCACCGAGGTTAAGATCTCTTGTGTGTTATTTAATAGATAAAGACAATATTTAGGACCATTAAAGCTATTTATCATATTTAAACCCCGAGACTGTTATAAAGACAATTGATAAATGTGTTAATGTTAAAGTTTTCCATTGAAATAATGTACATTGCAATAGATTATGGAATGATGAACCATATTAAACATTGATGATTGAATGAATTTTTCTATTTTTTAAGAAGCATAATTCTTTTAAATAATGTATATAACTGGTTTTCTTACTGAGTTATTGAAAGGAAATTTATTTTTGTGTTCTGATTATTTGTGTGTTGCACTTATTTATTTACATAAATTAGATCAGATCAGTATTATATTTATTGTGTTATAATTTTGACTTAAAGGCAAAATATTAAACGATTAACAACAATTATATTAAAGTTAAATTATTATTTTTATTGTGTTGTTATACCTTCCCTTTCAATGTTTGATTTTATTATGAAAATTATGATATACAAAGTATGATTACATAAAACATTTGTATTACATTCACCAATAACATAAACTATTTCTAGGGATGAAGGACATATGCAAAAAGCAAAGCAGGAAGCTGGCTGTAAAGGATTTGATGTAATTCTTGAGAATAGAGCATGTCTTAATTTGAATGAAGATATCAAATCATTGCGAGAACAAGGAAGAATTGCTGTAAATATTTGTCTTATTATTTTTATCTGAAATAACGAACTAAGTTAGGTACTTGTAAAATAAAATAACTAACTTCCCAGAATAATGTTTAGTTGTGGTATAATTGCAGTATATTTGAATACTTAGCATAAATATTCATTTTGATATGTTTATGTTGGGAGTTTAATAAAAGTTACAAAAACTACAAGGCGACTAAAAAATATAAATTTCAAGCCTACGTAAGAATTTCTTCAATTGGCTTCAAAAATACTCCATTTGAAATTTGCAAGTAACATTTAATGTCTTTGTTACTTTGTAGTTATTAAACTGAATCAAGCGGCTCACAAATTTTGATTTGATTTTTAAAATCTGTTGGGTAGTATGTTTTAAGCCCAAATAAGATTGCAACTACTCTACTAGTTTGAATTTTTTCAAAAACTGGTTGTCTTTGTTACTATAGTAGAGCTGCGGTTATCCGAGCCTCGACTAACTGAGTTCCGGATTAACTGAGGTAGTAAAAAAAAGTTCGGTTTGTGGTAGACGCATGCGTTAAAGTAACCGTGTAAAGTGAAATCCGCATATAGCGGCAAATCTACTGTACTGTACGTATATTAGGCACTTACGGTTTCGGTAAATAAAAAGTGCAGTTTTTATTCATTATTTAATGCAGGTACTGTAGTCCTCATTATACAAGGTAGGATGCGTTCCGGCAAAGTGCCGTGTAAAACAAAAGCTCGTATAACAGAGGCTATTTATAGACTGATGCAATTGCCAAAAATAGAACGCCATACAGCTTAGTATTGATATTGATCAAGTAGGCTTAAATTAAAATGGATTTTAGTAACTAAAACAAACAATTTTGTTTTTCAAATTAATTTTAGTGACTAAATTCTCAACAAAATCAAAAGACTAAACAATACAGTAAATGAAAAATGTGTACACATAGTACAGGTGCTTTACATTTCACATATATAAATAAATTGAGTAAATTAAGTTAAAAAAAGGTAAATACAGTAAAATAGTTTTAACCAAATTAAAATTACAATAAAATATTTTGAATGAATTAAGCTTTTTACTACATTTTAGATTATTACTTGAGACCAATATTTTCGCTACTGACAGCAAATGATAGCTTGATGTGACTGACTACGTGACTAAGTTGTAAAAATAGACACACCTAGACAATGACAGAGCAAGTAGGGGTACCGTTATAAGAGCACTGACCTTGAGGGGAGAGTGAGATGACAAACAGCGCGCCAATAACTTATAAAATTATCAACTGTAGCCTACACTCCAAACAACTCAGTTCAAAACAAAACCTTTCAAGGACTTTTTTTGCCACGTAAAATCGCGTAAAACGGGACCTCGTATATAACGAGGAGTGCCTGTACTGTACAATACAGTAGTTCCAATGCTTTGCTATCAACAATACAATTTTGTTAATGCTTTTTCACTAAATGTCACGTTGTTCAATAAAACTCAAATTCGCTGTGTGTAAACCAGTAGTGTAAAAAAAAAAAAAATAGATACGGCGCACAAGCCGTTTATTATTAGTAATATTTTTTTTATCTGGAACATGTACTGCAGCCTTTGTATGTCTTTTTATCATTTTGTATTTTAGTTTTATTTTAGTTTTTCATTTGATAATCCAGTAGATGCCTCTTTTCACATCTTTGACTATGTTTTCATTGATTTCACCAGTTTACCATACATTTCCCTCTCAATTTTTGACAGAGTCCGTGTTATCCTAGTTTTTGCTTATTCGAGGTACCTTTGGTCCACATTATCTCGGATAACCGCAGCTATACTGTACATTTATTAAGTCATAGATTTCCCCCTTATAGAGAGGACTGGCTTTGTAATCCTTCCTTTGGCTTAGCTGGATTTTGGTAAAAAGCTTGGTCGTTATTGCTGTTTATGATCAGTATTTTTATTATTTAAACACTCAAATCTGGAATATTCTTTAGTCGTTTTAAATAATTTATTCATTACTAATTTCTAATTTGTAAGATATTTAAATATTACAACTTGTTTCATATGCTAGAAGTAATCCAAGACAAATTACTTAAATTAATAAAATATGACATCTCCAATTAGTGAGCATGAATGAAAATAACACAATAAAATTATGTTTATACATTTGAATAATTTAATTTAAATATATATGTGTATTTTTATAAAAATAGCTTGGGCATTTTTCCTTTCAGGTTGTTGGTTCTCGAGATACTATTGAAATTGATCCGAGAGGACTGATTAGCAACGAAGGAACTGTTATAGGAATAAAATTATTAAGCCTCACAGAAGTAAGATAAACTTTATAAAAGCTTAAGATAAACACAAATAAAATATATTCTACACAGATACCTATCTAATTGGAATAAGAAAAGTAAACGTCAACTCTTGTTACCTCCTTTGTCACTGTTTGACTGGGCAACACTTCTCATGTAGAAAACCATTGTGCTCCGTAAAGTTTTATCTGTAAACTTACAGATTTTGTGTTAACACTTCTTATTATGACAGTTTGCTCTCTGAGTATATGATCTTTTCTCTGTGTTTTTATTCTTATATCGGTATTATAAATTCTTCCTCTATCATACTTTCTTTATTTTGTTATCAAATACATTTATTTTATCATCAAATATCATAACTGAATCCTATAAATTAAATTCTATAAAAAACAATGACTATAAGATTTTTATGTTTAATTTGTGAAATAGATAGTAAAATAAATAGCTAGCTAATAAAAATGCAGTACTTTTGTTATTAAGTAAATATATAATATTGCCTTTGAAATAATCTTGTGTTTTTTAAATTGTGTATTGGTGCTCTTTATGTTTATATTATTATAGCTTTGTTTAATTTATTAATTTGTATTGTATATTGACAATCACAAGAGATTAGACCTATATAGTGCATCAATTAGTGTACTAGGGACTTTGCAAATTTGATTTCTGTACTATTTTCGTTTTACAAACCACAATATTTTCTAATTACATTTTCAAAATTCCCATTTCTTCATATTTTAAATCAGTTAGGTAATCAGATAAATTTTATGGTTTTAAAATTATGTTCTTATTTTTTATATTGTATTGTGTTATACATATCCTAAATTATAAATGAATCGGCTCGTGCAAAAAGGTTCAAATTCCAGATTTTCAAACTTTCGGGAAACTAAAAAAACTATTTCACAGCTTTATTAATGATTTAAAAATTTCAAAAAAATTACTTAAATTACTTTATAGCTTTACTAACCCGATGACAAAATAAAACTTTCAATATCTTTTCAAGTTTTTGAAAAATTTAATTTTGAAAATTGGACTTTGAACCTTTTTGCACAAGACGTGGGATTTAAAAGAACAAATTGTGTGGTATTATTGAAAAAAGCGGCACTCTATTTTTACAAACCTTGTTTTCAGCACTAAATTGTAACCATAATAACAAATGTTCACCACCTACTTTGTTTTTAAAGATTTACACATAAATTTCCACAAAATGAACATTTTCAGTTCTTAAAATATACAAAAATTGTTAACATTTGAATTTTTTACTCAAAAATACTTTTTCATTTTGCAATACCACACTTGACATTAAAATTTTAGATACCGGTATGCCTAACAAAAATATCATAAAACATTTATTCAGCACTTGATTGTGATTTTAAACAATATCGTGTTCTTCTTCATAGTACACATTGCTTGTAGGCCATAACATGATTTCTTCATAAAATTCTTTGAACTCTTCTGGAATGTAAGGTAACAGTTTTTCAATGTCCCTAATTTTTTAAACTTTAATAGGAATCTTGTTATCCACATTTGCCTTTGGAACATCAGGTTTGGGGTCTGTATCATGAGACAGTTTATAAGTTTGAACTGACAAACCGTCTATGAAAGAGCGTGCCACAACTATGCCTTTTTCATCAGTTGACCCATAAGAAAAGTGCATTAGCAAACTAATCCCAAAGTGAACTTTGTCTTTTTGTGCCACCTGTTTCCCTCTTGTTTCTTCAGAAACACAAGTTTTCTTATACTGCTTAGGCCACCAATTTTTAAAATCAATATCTTCAGTCTGTACTTCTTCCACGGTGAACTTATCAGTACTACTGGATGCTATCACTATTTCAGTCAACTGGTAAAGGGAGTATAGTCTGTCATGCTGTTTTAACCACCTTTTGATAATTGAGGTCCTCATGTGACGCCTGGTAGAAGTCTATTTTTGTAATCTGTATATTCAGTCCCTTTGATTCTTGCTTGTTTTATTATGTTTCTTTTCCATTTACTTTCGTCTTTTTGTTTCTCTTATTAGTAGGCTCTGTTGGTTCTTCCATAATAAAACTTTATCATTCAATTCAAAACAGAATGATAAACTGTGTAGAATGTTACAAACACACTTTATAACCTCACTAACCAAACACAAAACAATAAACAGCAGTGTTCATTGTTCAGTTCAGTCTGAAGGCAAGCAGTTCAGAACAGTGTTGCCACTATGACGTGCATAAACATTCAAAGTCCTGGAGTTTGAACCTTTTTGCACGAGTTGAGATTACAATACAATACATTGGTCCTGGTTAGAAGCATCAAAGTATGAATGTTTATGCATGAAACGATGTATTTACCTCCAGAGAACATTTTCCCGTTCTTAACTCAAAACTCGAAGAAATGGGACTTTGAACCTTTTTGCACGAGCCGATTCAAATAACAAATTGATTAACAATGATAAAGCTGTATCAAATTGCAAATTTTAGGAAATTTAATTAAATTTACTTATCACTTGATTAAAGCTGTAACATATGGCTACAGGAAAAATGAAAAACCAAAGATAAAGTTACATTTTGAATAATCTATGTTTACTTTAATATTGTCACTGAAAACACAATATGTAACTACAAAAAATATACTGACACTTGACCACAGATACAAAAAAGCCTATCTACAACACCAATGCTATTTCGATCCGAATAACAACGCCAATTAGCCACAAGTTATCAAAGGTCAGCATTCACTGTATCCTAAAGTCATGTGGCAACCTAAATTGCGCTCAAAAGACACCAACGGATAACATCATATTTTAAACTTGATATTGAAAATTAATAGGTTAGAGGCCCATGGAAAGTACTCACCAACAAATTGTAGGGAATAAAATAAAACATAATAACTAATTCTGGCTGTTTAATGCAACATAATTAAAATATTTACTTTTTTACATAAAAAAAATTATTAAACGAACAAAAATTATAATACTTGCTGTTAGTCTGTCGATGGTACCATATAATTTTCACTTTTTTGGTGCACAAGATATCGATGTATAAATAAAGCACACGGCTCAGCATTAAAATTTTAATCCTCACTTTTTTATCAAAATACTTTGAAGAAAAAAAATTGTTGTGCATAAATCTATATAAATACTTTTACTGTGATACATATCATGCGGTGACTTCCATGGTCAAATGAAAAGTGGAGTGATGTCGTGCAATCATTTTAGTGGTGGGGTTTAATTTCCCATGCATTTTTTAAACTTCGGTGTATCTCCTACGTCTGCCATGTTAATTTTTGGCGCTAAACTGATTTTTTGTTTTATTTGATCCTACTAAAAACCCTCGGTGCAGCACAACTTGCGCCATTAACCGTCTGAACAAAAATATGGTCTATTAATTTAGCAAGTTATATTACATTTATAATATCTTATTTAAGATTTTGACTGCTTACATTTTCTATTGTTTTTAGTTATTTATTTAAATTAAGTAATTTATAATACATCCATGAAGATTGCATACATTATAATGCTTAAGTAAAATACTGTTATTTATCCACAACCACATTAATTAAATGTTCGTAGAAACAAGACATTGAAGTGCAATACAAATAAAGTTGTAGAATGTCTAATTTAATGGTTTCTAAAGACATTTTAATCAAAATGTGGTTTTATCTTTTTTTAAATTTTAATATATTTTTTATTTAATTGTTTACAGGACGAATTTAAAGAGTATACAAAGGTGCTATTGAAAGGAGTCGAAGATGGATGGGTAAAACCAGTAATTGCAGAAGAATATATAATGGAAGATATTCCTCAAGCCCATGTTGACGTAATTAGAGAAAATGGTGCTAAAGGAAAGCGAGTTTTACTATTAAACCAGAAAACCATTTCAATAGACCAACGTGTAAAGGTAAATAATATTATAATTTGTAGAACACTTTGTTAAATTTAATTACAACACTCTTCAATTTAGAATGTCTTATTCTGTATGAAATTATGTATAGCAAAAATGAATTTTAACCAACAAAACTTTGAATCAAGGAGAATGCTGGAAAGTAGGGATGGGTCGATTCTCGATTCCAAAAGTCAATTCTACCGATTCTTGGCACTGGATTCGGCATCGAGTCGATTCTGTGAAAGTCAATTCCGATTCCATCAATTCCGAGCCCGGCCACCACCGATCTTTGCAAATACGTTCGTGTAAGCGATTACCGCGGCTGCCGATATTGCCCGGCGATTGCCAGGTTTATATTTCTTTGTTACATTCCATTTCATTACAACTCCACTGCTACTGGGCTACTGCGAATGCACTATTAGTATGCAATGTGCATTCGAAGTATTCAGAGAATCTACGCTACACCAAAGTACAATAGAGTAGCCGAAGTAGCCGTAACCGCTACTTTGAGCCGTTAGTAAAATAATTACTTTGTGTGTCTGTAAAGTAATGAGTACAAAATACTGATTACAGTATTCCAACACACCTCTACTACGTTTGTGCGCGTAATTCACATTTGATAGATTATGGATGTTGTTTAAAGTCATAATTATGACATTTTAAGCAAGGTTGATTATGAGTTTGTTATTTGTTTGTTACCTCATTGTGTTTGTGCGGTTGACTATAGTTTCTGTATTGTTTAGGTAAATAGAGTTTTTCCTTGCGAGCATGATAGTTTGGAAACTATCATTCCAAACAAGCAAGTATGGAAAAACTTACCTTTCGAGTTACGTAAAATATTTTTCATTATACAACACCGAAAAGGCAACATACTTTTAATCAAAACATCTTTTTATTAAAAAACTAATAATTAAAACTTGTTTGATTTTTCTGTTATATTTCCATTGACAACATCAATCAGCTGTTTATATAAAACTGATATGTTTATTCTTATTTGTAAAATAAACTGGAGAACGGTAAAATCAATTTAATGTTTGTTGTTATGCCCCCTCAACACCAACGCTCTCGACCACCTTGTTTGTGCGCGCGCATTACTATACGCTTCGTTTTTATAGCTGTCGTACCTGGCTCCGTTCAAATAAATAAGTAAAACTTGTTTATAGCTGTCGTACCAGGCTTTGTTAAGGTAAATAAGTCAAACTATTTTTATCTTAGTCGTACTTGGCTCCGTTAAGATAAATAAGTAAAACTTGTTTATAGCTGTCGTACCAGGCTATGTTTAGGTAAATAAGTAAATCTATTTATAGCTGTTGTAACTGACTTCGTTCAGGTAAATATGTAAAACTTGTTTATAGCAGTCGTACCAGGCTTCGTTTAGGTAAATAAGTAGAATTTTTGTATAGTTTTTATCCCTGGCTTCGGACAGGTAAATAAGTAAATCTATTTATAGCTGTTGTAACTGGCTTTGTTCAGGTAAATAAGTAAAACTCTTTATAGCTGTTGTACCTGGCTTCGTTAAGGTAAATAAGTAAAACTTGTTTATAGCTGTCGCACATGACTTCGTTCAGGTAAATAAGTGAAACTTTAAAAAAAAATGTGGATGAAATATTAAATACAAGTTGTGTTGTTCACGACCGCACAATTGTGTAGGTTGCCACTTGGAGTGTTCAGCGATAAAATTACCGGGAATGCGATTACAACTTACCGAGAAAACTGGGAATGATGCGCGATTTTTTTTGTCCCTTGGCTTTTCACCTTGGTCTATGCAGATAGAAAATAGCTTTATCGGTGCAGTATAGTAAAAAAATATATATATGTATATAATGTAGAATCCCGGTAATTCGAGTCTCGATAATCCGAAGTTCTGTGTAATTCGAGCCACAAATAGCATTGAATGTGACAATACATTGCGACACATTCTTGCTGCTTGAAAGATACCGATCTTTAAATTTTTTTTCCCAATGAATCTGTCAAGAGCGTTTGTACAATAAGTCACCGATATAAATGCTTAACATTTTTTATAATGCCCTGATCCATTGGCTGTTCAACTTAAGACATGTTCGGGAAGGGGGAAAAAATATCCGTAACGTTGTTCATATAAGTGGGATAGAGTTATGCGCAGTACAAGTGTCAATAAACAATATGATTGTTCTGTTTACAAAAGGTTTTGTCGAGATTTAACAACTGACAGAGATTGGGCAGAGCATCAATGACAAACTACAGTATCGGTACCTAGAGAATTTTCGGAAGGCAAAATTCTTAGAAACCGGTACCGCGTCTAGAATTACAATACGTGTACAAACACGTAAGTCCTGCCTCCTATGTCCAGCCACCTTTCTACCAGATAGTGACCTATTTATCCAGCGATCGCTTTCACAGCACAAGATTTAATTTTTAGTTTTGGAAAAAAACTTCAAATTAAAGAAGTTGACTTCGAATTATCCATCATTGTTTTACATTGATATCATATAAAGTTGAAGGGACCGAACCAAAACTTTCAATTAACGGTAATTTAGAATTAAAGACGTTAGAATTATCCAAGTTCTACTGTATATAAAAAAATAACATCGAAACAAACTTTTCCCGGCACTGCCGTATCCCCCTGGCGTGACATCGCAGCTCATAAACGTTGCAGTGTAGTTAAACAAAAAACTATTTATGATTTCTTTAGTAAATAAGTTTCTATTTTTTACTGTGTATAAAACTTTAATTTTTTCGGAGATATGAGGCCTATAAATACATAGTAGTTTTATCTTAACCTCTACATATTCCCTGTAATTCGAGGTACAATCCAATGTACTCTCGGTCCCATTCAACTCGAAATATTGGGACTTTATTGTATATACATTTTTTAATGAATCCAAATCAGCAGTTTTATGTAAGTCCCTCTTAGTTCTATAACAATATTAAAAAATAACAGTAACGTCAAAGAACCATCCAGTTAAATAACATTGTTTACTTCCCTTTACAATTTTATGGTCATTTGAATCGGAATCGAGAATCAATTTCTTGGAATCGGAATCGATCAATTTGAGAATCGACCCATCCCTACTGGAAAGAAAGTCACATGTCCAATAACTGTGTATTAATTAATGCAGCTAAGGTTAATACAGGTTGTATTACAGAAAAATGGAAATGCAGTAGAACCTCTTTAATCCGAACCCCAGTAATCCGGAACGTCCACTAATCCGAACGCCAAAAGTGAAAATAAAATAAAATTTAATTTAATTTTTTTTTTTAATTAGAGATGGAGCAGTGCATATCAAACAATTTTGAAATTTAGCTGCCAAAAAACGCACTTCATCATTAATACAGAAAAAAGGGAGTGATATTTTAAATTTTATTTTCTACTGTAATATTTTCCATACTACGTTTACTATAAATATAGACCTACTGTATTTCTACTATTTTATTTAAATAAACAATATTTTTAACTGCAAAGCATTTCTCATTTTTCAATAACATTTATGATCCATTTCTATGTTTTAGGTGTTAAGTTATGTGGAAAGTACAATATGTTCTGTAATCCGAACGAGTCGATAGTCCGAACCCCTCCGGTTCTAATTAGTTCGGATTAAAGAGATTCTACTGTAATAATAACAAATATACCGGTACATGTTCTGTGGACACAAATAAAGAAAAAGTTCAAATAAACATATGCTCTAAAATACTTAGTTTTCTATCTAACCCGAATTTTCTTGTTTTGAACAAAATATTCATAAATTTTGAAGACGAATGGTACAGTTTAAAGTTTCCTTTCCACTTAGTGTTAAAATTAACGACATATTTCCTCTACTCATTTCAAAATGGCGGCTTTAAATATTTTTACATTGTATATTTCGAATATCATTAATTGTGTAAAAACTTTACAGAAAATGTTTTCTCTTTAAATGAATAATATAATTTTTTTTCTGTAAATAAAAAAATAACGAGTTGTTGGCAAATAAATGAATACATAATTTCTTGGTAGTTGTCTACAATACCCAGAATAAGCCTAGAACAAACATTAATAATTGTTGTGCTAAGTTGTATTTAATGCTGAATAGATATAGACCAGGGTCGATAATTTTTGAAACCAAAAAAATAATAGTAGGATGAAACCCGTTAAAAAAGGACGAGCATATAACAAAAATGAAAGGAAAAATAATTTACGGGCGATCTGAGGTCGGGAAGTGGAAGGGGTGAGTTTTTAAGGGTAAAAAACGGTGTATCTCGATTTCCGGCAAAACTACAAGTCCTATGGAAAAAAAATTAAATGACAAAGTTGTAGATAATAAAGAGACCTACAACTTTTGTAATTAGACTTTTTTCACATAACCTCAAAATTTATGTGAAAAGTTCAAATAATCAAGTTTTTGGTTTTTTATTTTTATCTTATGCAAAAAAAAATTTTTTTTCACGAAATTTGGTGAAAACTTTTCTTTTTATGTCCTAAAGACACTGTAATTTTTTTGATTTGAAATATTTATTTTTTCACCTTATTTTGACTTAATATCGAAAAAACACCCTAATTTTCAATCGAATATATTTTTTTACATTATCAGAAAGAAGAGATTTCAACGAACAAAAAACTCCCCGAATTTTTTTAAAAAGCTGATATTTTGACGCGAGAATTTTCGATTGAAAATTAGGGTGTTTTTTCGATATTAAGTCAAAATAACGTGAAAAAATAAATATTTCAAATCAAAAAAATTACAGTGTCTTTAGGACATAAAAAGGTAAGTTTTCACCAAATTTCGTGAAAAAAATTTTTTTTTTGCATAAGATAAAAATAAAAAACCAAAAACTTGATTATTTGAACTTTTCACATAAATTTTGAGGTTATGTGAAAAAAGTGTAATTACAAAAGTTGTAGGTCTCTTTATTATCTACAACTTTGTCATTAAATGTTTTTCCATAGGACTTGTAGTTTTGCCGGAAATCGAGATACACCGGTTTTTACCCTTAAAAACTCACCCCCTTCCACTTCCCGACCTCAGATCGCCCGTAAATTATTTTTCCTTTCATTTTTGTTATATTCTCGTCCTTTTTTAATGGGTTTCATCCTACTATTATTTTTTTTCACTTTTTACCATTTTCAAAATTATTGACCTTGGTCTAATAGAAGTAAATAAAGCCAACAGAAAACAAATACAATAAAGTGACATAAATTCAATATTTAAAAAAAAACTAACTAGACCAAAATGGGATGTAGAAAATATGAAGTATTCTATGTTAAACATTTTAAATGGTCACCATATTAAAAAGAGTATAAAAATTATTGTTTATTAATCATTTTGTATGTGTTGTTTCAGGACCGGTAGAAGAACAAATCATTTCTAGATTGCATTCACAAAAATTACAAGCAATAATCGAACAATAAATATTTAAGTAGTTAATATTAAAAAAGGGAACATTGCAATAATATTATTTTATTTTTAAGTCAGGAATTACAGTTGAATGTCCATAACGTGAAACTCAAGGAGATTAAAAAGAATTAGTTATCAAGGAATTTGTGACAGGAAGGTTAGGCTTGTAGAGTCAAGATAAAACAATTATTTTTGGGGGTATTTGTTCTATTGAAGTCCAAGCTATCAAGTTTATACTGAATCAGTTATTTGATACATTCTTGTAAATACTTTTGACAGCTTTATTGTCTGTTTATTAATATAAAAATTTCAATGTTTAACACTTCATCACCTCAATTAGTTATTATAAATATATATTTTGTTATTTTAGTGAAAGATTATATTTTCTACTTGGTATTGGTGGGTACATTTTTTTTACCCAGATACTTATTTTATTATAAATCAAAGCAATAAATTTATACAGTGTATATTTTAATTTTAAACAATACAAGAAAAGTTGTATAACTTAAACTCTGTGATAATGTTGAGAAGTTTTTTTTTAGATATATTACTTCCTTACTCTTTTATCATTATAACTTTTTATAAAAACAATACCAATTAATTGTCATAGCCAGTTCTTTGATATCTGATGACTGAAAGCATTAATATCCAGCAAAAATATCATTAATCAAAAATATAATAATGGTACAGTAATAATTTTTTAAATTAGCAACTATTACGAGTAGTACTGCACTAACTTAATGATTTGAACTGTCAGTAGCACATGATCATGGTAAACAAGTCACCTTGGTTCCGTCCACTAATGTTTATTTTAAAATTCTACGTGTGGCTTGTGTAGTTTTTGTTGTAAAAGTGAAACTTGGTTATATAGTAAAGTAACTCATGATACTTATACAATCATATTTCAGTGTATTTTTAATTTGTGTATCAAATTAAATACAGTATAAAAATAGCAGAAAGGGATCAAATGTTTGTGCAGTTAAGAGATAGGATGCTTGAAAGCAAGTGAACGTAATAGCAGCTTAAAATGGGAAACGGTAGAGCATGGTGATTAACTGGAAGAAAGTGTAAAGTGGAATAGAGAAGTGTTCGTCCAAAGAACAAATATACAATTTTATTAGATACAGTAGACAGTAAAAATAATGTTTATATTAACACTAAAATAAACAGCAAACATTTTACAAAAGGTTTAAATGTGAAAAGTACTTATTAGTAGAGTTAACACAGCAGCAGTGCCCACATCAGAAGTCATACCAGCCTTATGAGACTGTACATGTTCTCAATAAATTTATAAGAGAGACATTTATTTATTTTTCTTCATTTTTAAATGAACCAAAAAAGCTTCAGAAATACCTGAGTTAACCACTTAACAATGAATAGGTTAATTAGCAAAACAGGATTTGCAAACCAATTAGTTTATTTATCTTTTAAAACAAAAATGTATATGTCCTTAAGTAAATTTATATATTCCCTTAAAACAAAGTTTATATATATTACATAAAATAAAAAAATATTTACTCTTTACGTTTCAAAGCAAATGAAAACCCTCCCTTATTATTGAAAACAGTTGAAAACCCTCCCTTATGTTTAATTATGAAAAAGAGTTTAGTTTTCTGTGTATATATCTTGGAATTCACAGTATTAGCTTATACTATTCATGTACACATATTCTTAAAGCGAAACAGTTTTTTAATAATAATATATTTAAATGTGTTGTCAATAAGTATATTAAACAATTTTTTTAATTGTCCAAGTATTTAATTACTAAAATATTTACAATTTAAACTCCATTAGAAAACGTAGCCCTAATTATTGCTTATAAAGTTCTCTTCATAACCATATCAGTTTTGCTTGGATTTGCCAGAACACACTGTAGTTTAAGTTTTGAATATTTGAATTACTTCACATACATATTATAGCTTAATTTTTTGTTTGGTTGAATTGTTATAGAGTACGATGGTCGAAACTTGAATAGAATTAGGAAATTAACATAATTTCCTAACCTAAAGTTGAATATTGTACTTTAACCCTACAACTATCGAACCACTCAAGTTGAGTAGTCTCAGCTCGCCGCAGTAGTGAATCGAGTAGTCTGTGACAACTCAACTTGTATTGATTATTTCACCCACTAGAAGTCATCTAATCACAATAAAACAAAAACTGTTGGAAAGGAAAGATTTAAACTTTAATTTTTGTATTTACAAGTTTGTTGTTAAACATATTTTGTTAACTTCAATACGCCGAGTTCCCATAGTTTCGCTATGTGTTGTCCAACTGTCTAGGCCAGCAGGCTATGTAAAGGTTGAATCAGTGAGATGTTTTATCTGTTTGATCTAATTTTGTGATACAAGTAAAACAATACGAAATAGGTTTACAAAATAATAATTTACAAATATACAGTTCAATTCTATGATTTATTCCCTACACTTTGTTATAATAATATTTCATTTTAGAGCAAAGCCTATATTCCTAAATTACTATACAAAGTAGGCCTAGTTTTGTTAGCAGTCTTGTAGAAGGAACATAAAAACTTGTGTCTTCAAAATAAGGAATTTGAAATTAATAAATATTTTTATACAGTTCTAATTAGAACTAAATTACAAAACTTTTGTACATTTTGAAAAAAATTATTCCTTACGCAGTGCAAATCATTAAAGATTTGAACACAATACGTGAAGAAATGCTGGTGAAAAAATATACTAAAAAGCCTGCGATTGCCGATTAGCTTATTTGTTTTTATCGTACCACACATACATAAGAGTATAGAGTGCATTGAACTAGCCATGACTTAATCTGTGGTGTACGACAATGTAACATTTTTATTACTGTGTGCAAAAGTTTGTAATTTTATAATTTAGTTGTTTCATTTTAACGATAATAAGCAATATTTTTGTAGAAAGACCATGATGAGGCAATACAGTATGGATTAATATGCGGACAACCAAGGAGGTACAGTAGAGTCATGTTATTCCGAACAGAATTCAGAAAAATACCGATTTTTTAACTTGAAACTAAAAAGACGCTCTTGAAAAAACTTACATTTATTGTTATAAAAAGAAGTTAAATAGAGACATATAAAGAGCCTAAGCTTGATGAAAACGCTTGAAATTGGAATGAAAGCTGGTTACTTCCAGTACCGGTACATATCGGCTTCATTTATACAATTCAGTAGAATCATTTTTTATCACTGCTAATCACAAAAATAACTAATTTACACACTTTCAGAAGTAAAGTCAGTGATTTTTTCTGACGAGAGCACTGAATCGACTTGAGGATGCAATGTTCCAAGTTTGCTGTATGAACAAACATAATTTGGTATTGATAAGTGTGTTGTTTGACGTAACGTAAATGTAGGTTTACACCATTTGTTTTTTCCCTTCCGTTGCGTTGCGTTTTGGTTAACGGACTTTAACAACACATTAATCTTAATGTGCCTGTTGGAATTGTCCGGTTTTGTTTCCTTCATATTTAGGCACCATCCTTTTTGCGGGAAGAAAGCTACCGCAACAAGCTTCCATTGAAACGGATACCGGATTTGTCAGAAAGAAGGGAGGATTAGATGTTGTTGCCACCTGCCTTTTGCATTCATCCGTTTTCGTTATCTCGAAGGAATTTTATTTTTTTCTCGATCTTTTTTTAAGACGATGCGGTACTAACGGACAGACTGCATGATGACAAAATGCAGAGTTCGAACAACCTATCCCTTACCTTCAGTTTTTAGAAAAAAACGGAGTTGTAAAGAAATGGATGGTGTAAACCTACACTAAGGCGAGGTTACAAGCATTTGCCGCATCTACATGTGACATCACAAGCAAATGCCCCCCTACATAATTTAAGCCTTAACAAGTCAATATGTTGATATTATTCATGAAATCCGCCTAATCTGAATTCCCGCTAAACCAAACAGTGTTCGGTCCCAATTAGTTTGGAGTAGCGGAACTCTACTGTACCACAGGAAAAATGCAAACAAAAGAAAACAACTATAAAAAAATGTATATAAAATTATTAAAATAATAGAATTGAATTCTTAGGAAAAATTTAGATCAGAAATTCACCCAGATTTTGTATTGAAAGATCCTAGAAAAATCCAAACATAATTTGGAGGAATACCATTTTTGCATTCATTCAATTAGAATGGAAGCTCTTGTGGAATCGCACTGCTACCCATTTGTGTGGAACTAAACATTCAATCAAATTCACTCAGTTGCAGAAGTTTATGGTCCAGTCACAAATGTCAGTTTAAATAATTTCATTGTATATAATTTGACTAAATTTTAAATGGTTGCAAGACTTATTCAGATATCGATTGAATGTGGTTTTATTATTTAAAGCTGTACAGTACGATTTTTTTAACCGTGCCCTCGGCCACGATTGTACTAACCTGAATGATAACGTTAGAAATCGCTCTGTCTACTCTAGTTTTCTCCACGAAAACTGAGCCGAGCGGCGTGAAACAGCGAAAACCGAGCTTCAATAACACTGTCATTTAATACACTTAGCAACGATGTAACATTATGAAACTTTCACGGATACGCAGATAAGAACCATACGATTCGTATGATGTAAAAGAAAATCAATTACAAAACCTATTTCATATTTTAAAAATCAATATTACAACAATGTACTTTAATAATGACATGAAATTTTCACACCGCTGGAAAGTTTTTTATTTGTTGGTCAGACACAAAGTGTTCTCGAGAAAGTTTTAGATAAAGGTCCAAATTAAATATTTTATTTGAAACATTTTTTCGTTTGACTTACGGTTTGCTCGATACAGCGGTATAATGTGTGCATTTCAATTAAAACTACACTGGCCAGGCCGTCTTTCCGTTGACCGAGTTCGTCCTCATTTTATAAACGTTATACAATATTGTATATTATACATATTATCAAGAGGCAAGTAGTCTATGACTCATTCAAATAGTTTTTATTTATTTCAATAATTTTATTCGAATAATTATTCAATCATTTTTGTTTATTCGAAGTTTGTGGAAATGCCTTTACAATCCCTCCTCGCTACATCTCTAGCCCACCGCGCGCTAGCCGAGCCGAGGGCACGGTTAAAAAAATCGTACTGTACATGCCTTCTTATAAAGTAATATAATGTATATATACATATATATTATTTTTATTTACAATATCCTTGTAATTTTCTTTACTGAGTAGGTCTCTCTCTTGAAATCCTAACCTCAAAACTTGACAATCTTAATTCCCGTCACCCGAAGAGGCTCATCCGACGATCTTAAATTAAAATCATTGGTTTATTTAGCCGACAGCCCTCTACTAGACAATCTTAAAATATTTATTTTTCCTTCACCCGAAGAGGCTCTTCCGACGATCTTAAATTAAAATCATTGGTTTATTTAGACGATAGCCCTCTACTAGACAATCTTAAACATCCACTGGTGTTTGTTTTTACATAGCCTCTACTTGGCGATCTAAATTAAAATCATTGGTTTATTTAGACAACAGTCCTCTACTAGACAATCTTAATGTTCCCCGTAAGAAAGATTAGTTAGTTTCTTTGGTTGATAATGTAATAAAAAGAAGAGAAGGAAAGATTAAGTTTGTTGGTTGATAATGTAATATAAAGAAGAGAAAGAAAGATTAGCTATTAAGATGGTCCAGGAGGTGCTGCCCTCTAGCGGAAAATAAAGTAACTACATACAGTAATGTTGTAGCCTTGATTATACATAATCAATGTCCATAATCAAAGGTTGTAGCTTATAGTTTTCAAAGGTGGTCCAGGAGGTACTGCCCTCTAGCGGAAAATACAGTAATGCTGTAGCTAATAGCATTGTATTTGGATAAACTAACCATTATTATTCATCATCTATGCTAATAGTTTCAAAGGTTGTCCAAGAGGTGCTGCCCTCTAGCGGAAAATAAAGTAACTAAATACCAAGGGCGGATCCAGGACTTCGCCACGGAGGGGGCGCTTCCGGGGGTCCCGGAAAAAATTGGGATTTTGTTGTAGTCTAAAACGTACTTTAAGGCAATCTTATCTTAAAATGTTATAAAATTTTTACTCATAAACACCAACATATATTTAATTGAAGGACTAAGTTTTTTTATTTTTACATAAACTTATAAGGATTATGATGATGTTTTGGAGATTTATCTTCATATACAACAATGAAAACTCCTATATATTAAACTGTAAATTTTAATAATACATCATTTTACATATAAATTTTAAATATATAAAATATATTTTTAAGTTCTTATCAAAAACTGATTGTTTTATTATACATTTTTGGCAAGCTTTTTATGCGCGAAAAAACATAAGACTTTTTGGAAGGATGACAATAAACCAACCATAGTTACAATGTTACAAAACAATTTTATTTACTAAATTTAAGTTGTTTTTAGCTATATACACTTTATAGTACAAAGTGAAGTCGTCTTGGCTTCTTTGCAAACTTGTTATAACCTCGTTGACATCGACATTAATGTCTCTGTGGACATGAATCAGAGCCAGTCCTGTTAGTCTCTCTTCAGTCATTCGAGTTCGAAGCCAGGTCTTGAGACGCTTTAATGAAGAAAAACTGCGTTCTGCAGATGCCACGCTGACTGGAAATGCAGATTGTAGTTTGAGAAGCTAGTAGATTTTCGGATATATGTCCGAGTCGCAATGCTTTAAACTGTCTAAAATCGTTGTTGGTCTTTTCAATGAATTTCTCCAGGGTTCTTGCCAAACCTGGAATTCTCCCTGAAGGGCACTCTTTTACTACTGATTTCGCCCTCCATTCTGCATATTCGCTTAAGTCGCTAACCTGAATGTTATTGGTTTTGCTGATAGCTTGTTGAGGGTTGAGCAAAAGGCCAATAGCGGCCACATTCCTGATGCAAGCATTCAAGTGATCTGCAGACAGTACCTCTACCCTAGCGCTATTTCGCAAAGAAGCTTTTATATTACTTTACTTGTAATGTCTACACTAGTAGTTCTGTGAACAGTAGAACTCGCTCGTTAAAATAACAAATGTGGTTATGAGCTTAGGTTAAAAATAGTGTGCCAGTAAGGAAGTAAGCACAAAGTTTAGCCAGCGAAACATTATTTTACAATTCCCTCGATTCCGGGATTTCTAGTTCTCGTTTTTTTTTCTTTTCTTGAGCTTTAACTACTACTTTTAGAGGCATTGTGTTTTATTTAGGTTAATAATGCGTAAGATAGCTAAAAATATCAAGTTATAGAGTGAAAACATATAATTAAATATGTACATACTTTAATAACTAAAACTTAACAATGTATTTACAGTTCCATAACTTCCATATCATATTCCAATATTAGAAATAATGAAAACAAACTATGTTAAAACGTCGTGATAGTGATCTCAACTTTATTCTCAACCCATGTACAACACTTCCCACGGTGTCCAACGGTCATTTTTTGTATGTCCTTTATCGCTGAGCGGTTTCATTTGTTTCATCTCATTTTGTAATTCAAGTAAAGCTAAGTCAAATACTTTTATGAAATTTACAAGTATTCAGTTTAATTCTTTGATTTATTCTCTACACTTTCTTATCCCGTACACTTTCTTATTATTATATGCCATTTTTTGCAAAGGATATATTCCTAAATTACTATTCAAAACAGGCCTAGTTTTGTTAGCAGTCTTGTAGTAGGAACATAAAAACTGGTGTTTTCAAAATAAGAAATTTGAAATTGATAAATATTTTTATATAATTCTATTTAGAACTAAATTACAAAACGTTTTTACATTTATGAAAAAATTACAATAATTTGTACTAATTTTTATGTAGGTCTAAAGTTGAATTTTTTCCTTTCGTTACTGAACATGCTAATATCTAATAAATGTTTCTTTATCTAATAACTTTGTTAATTTTACTTCAATCATTTTTTTACTGGCATATATGAATTCTTTGAACCTTTATCTACAAAAAAGCTTCGCAACATTTTTGAATTGGTTTAGAATAAACGTATAAAAACGTGGTTGAAATATAAAAACTTGGATGATTTTTAACAAATTTGAAGTTTACGGCCATTTTGTGAGCTTACCGTTAGAGATACGGAAAAAATCAAGGATACAATTTTGTTGAAAATCAAATTTGCTATTAGCAAAATGTCATTAGTTTTTTAAATTCGACTTACGGTTAAGGGTCTGCTCCAGTAAAAAAAAAAGGATTTTTATCCCATAAGAGCAATGTTAAATTTCAAACCATTTATTTCGTTTACTTTTTAGTTTTTATCATAAAATTGTTTGCAAGGTCTCATTTTAAGCATAGTCACAATACGCATCCGTCTTGCAATTTACTTTTTTTTTTAATTTCTTTCATTTGTCAAGTAACTGACATTTAGTAAGTACAAAGTTTGAATTTTTTTCCTAACACAATAAAAAATTAATAATGAAAAATAATTTGCAACACGGATCCGAAATTTTATAAAGAATATTCAGTTTTTTTTTCAACACTCAATTACAAAAGATAGACTTATAAAATGGTTTGAAATGAGGCAATGTCAAAGCGTTCAGCTGCAAGAAATTGCACGGTTTAGATAGGGATACAGTGATACCGGAAGTGCGTTTCCTGTTGCTTTCTCGTTTACTGGAGCAGACCCTTAAGCCACAAACTGGCTTTGGAAAAAAGCTTACACTGAGAGAAACGGTGCGGCTGCCATTTTTATTTTATTTAAGGGGTTAAAAATGAAAAATGGAAAAACCCTTATACATATACATGGCTCGGCCTAGGAATAAGGAACATTCATGCAAAAAATCATCAAAATCGGTCAAGGCGTTTGGCCGTAATCGTGAGACAGACACACAGACGAAATGCCGAACGGTGGAGTTAAAACGGAAACCTCACTTCGCTCGGTCAATTAACAATTTTTTTTTTGCTGACGGTGGGGGCGATCCACCCAATCGCCCCTCACTGGATCCGCCACTGCTAAATACAGTAATTTAGATAATAGCATATAATAGTTTTCAAAGGTGGTCCAGCCCTCTAGTGGAAAATAAAGTA
>JAGFPH010000229.1:431669-503694 GCA_018207615.1 Philaenus spumarius | reverse complement strand
CCGATTGTGTGTAATAATCAACAATAATAACTGTAATATAATTGTGTTTTAATTTTGAAAGATTATAGTTGAAGGGTTAATTTGTATCTTATTTTTCTTCTTTTATTAATTGTTATTTATAATGAATACTGTTGAAAATGACAAAATTAATCGACTTCTAGAGAGTGTCCAAAGAGAGGAAGCAATAAACGCTAATCAACAGAATGCTAATCTTCAGGCAGAGTTAGTTTCAGTTAGAAGAATACTGTTTAGTGATTCTGAAAATGATGTTTTGGTGGAAGATGAGGCATTGAGTTTGGAGGATGATACAGAGATCATGTTGAAGACAGCAACCACCAGACGGATACTGAAGAGTCAGCAGATGAGAATGACGATATTACATTAATTCCTGGCCCTAATTATTATGGAAAGGATAATACTCGCTGGGGTATTTATTCAAAGCCTAAAGTTGGTCGCAGTCGGACAAGACGCCATAATATTGTGATTCGTCTCCTTGGACCAAGACATGATGCCAGAAATGTAAATTCGCCAATTGAAGCGCGTGGCAACTGTTTTTTACAGATGATGTTTTAGACAAGATTGTAATATACACAAAAATTTGGATTCGAAAGCATGAAGAAAAATTTGTTAGACTACAAGATGCGAATAACATTACTAGGAGTGAAATAAAAGCAGTAATTGGTCTGATTTATTTAGCAGGTGTTATAAAATCTTCACACACAAATGTAAAAGATTTGTGGCTGGTGCAAAGATTGCGCAGGAATTGAACGGTTTAGGACAACTATGAACATGAAGAGATTCTTATTTCTGTTCGAAGCAATACGATTTGATGACGTTAACACCAGAGAAGAGCGAAGAAAAATAAACAAACTTGTTCCTATTAGGGAGATATTTGACGGCTTTGTGGAAAAGTACTAAGCTCAGTTAGTGAATTTGTGAAAATAGACGAAATGCTAGAATCATTTCGTGGAAGGTGCAGCTTCCGCCAATACATATCTAATAAACCAGCCAAGTAAGGTCTTAAAATGTTTGCAATGGCTGATGCTGAAACGTTTTACACCATTGAAGTATATGTTGGCGAACAGCCAGTAGGGCCTTATGGACAAAGCAACAAACCACTAGATGTTGTCAACAGACTTGTGCAGCCAATATCATAGAGTGGAAGAAACGTGACAACCGACAATTGGTTTACGTCCGTACCAGTCGCACACAAATTACTTGCAGATCACAGATTAACATTAGTCAGTACCATCAGAAAAAATAAGAGGGAAGTACCACCAATTTTTCTGGAAGGTAAGATTAGACCAGTTTTTAGCTCTATGTTTGGATTTACCGAAGAAGCTGTTCTAGTCTCGTGTGTACCAAAGAAGAAAAACATTGCGTTGTTGCTCTCAACTATGCATGAGAGTGGCGAGATCGATCCAACATCTGGTGATATAAATAAACCTGCAATAATGACTTTTTATAACTGCACAAAGGGTGGTGTAGACGTTGGTGATGAACTAAAGAGTAACTACTCTGTTGAATAGAAAATCTAAAACATGTGTTCAGGGTGGAAATTTTATTTGCCATAAGCATACAACTTTCTCATGCTTGCAATGTGCAGATCCTGATCATGAAAGGGAGATCGAGTCTGAATAAAAACAATAATAACTGTTGAGTCTGATTTCATTTTATAATATGGACAAATATAAATGTAATAATCAATATGTAATATTATTATTTTACAAATTAAATTTTGATTATATTTTGTAGAATTAAGAAATGGAAGTTTAGTATGTTAGGTTGTTATTTTATTATCTATTTGTAATAAATCCTGATTGTATATCATAATAATGAGAAATTAAAAAGTAATCATTATATTGTTATTTTTCTAATGTTATTCTAAGAAATTCTGATTTATAAATTAATGGAAAAATAATAAAGATTCTTGATGTATACAAAATAATTATATATAAATTAAAAAAAAAATATTTTTTTAAAGACAAAACAATAAATCTAACATTAAAAGTACCAACACAATATCGGGGTTCACTATATGCGGCGTATTTGACCGCGCGTGCCTTCTCCCGCGTTAAACGTTCTGATTTTTTAGAGAGATTGTATGATTTTTTAAAATTTATTTCCATTCAAACTGCGTGTCATTTATAACATGGACTTAAAATTTTCAAGTGCTACACTATTAACACGGCTTATATTCATGAGTAAAATCATGTAATCCTTTTATTACACAATGTACCAAACTTTCTTTCTTAATTAGATATCTTCAAAATTATATATGTGCCTGACAAAAATATTTCAGTCCACTTTTGGGCCATTTTAAAACTTTTCTATATTGTAGTAAACTTATACTAAATATGTAGGACTATTTTAAAATTAAGTTTATCTTAATATCTTATCTCAAGTTATTCTATTGATGGCAATAACAGTTCAATAAAACCTCAAGCGACTTAGGTATTTCTTTTGTGTTTTATTTTATAGTGATATACTATTCTTTTCTAAATTAAAGAGGAGCCTGTTTATGGTGTTTTTTTTTTAAAGCTTGGAAACATCTCACCACACTCCTTTTATTTTTGTACCATTTTTCTTTCTGCTTATAAACTGATTCAAACTACTTCATAAAAATGTCACATACTTAATAGATTTTATTGTGTAGTTAACTACTAAAAGTGAAGAATTTCTCCAACCAGTGCTACAGAATGTTGGTAGCTACAGCTCATTTTGCTATCTTATATATTATCAGTTACTTAAGTTTTGTGTTTTTTATTGCAGGTTTTAGTTGGTGGGTTACAAGTACTTGCATTTACTGCTGAAGACTGCTGGAGCTTAGGATTTAATAGAGCTAATCTTCTCTGTTCGTCCTGTGATCTCTTAAAGAAATATGAGTTGGATCTGCTGAAGTAGGTTTTTATTTGATTGAATAAAAGAGTATCTCCAATGTAGCACCCCTTTGTTTGTGACTCTAACTGTGTCCTGCATTAGCAGTTAAGACTGTGATAGAAGGCACTTCCAGTATTTGTTTTAACACTAGCAGAGTAGGCATTATAGCAGCCTTAATCATGGTTTGTCTTAGACTTTCCAGTATGACTATCTGTTTAGGAACATTTGAGAAAACGTACAATATTAACAAACTAACTCATTTCAAACGGTTTAAATTTTCTCAACTTCGGTCTTGGTCAAAATTCAAATTTGTGACTTAAGGGAAAAGCATAACTTAAAAGATACAATGAAATCAACTTTTATTAAGTAGCCAATATGTAATCAAATAGACAGTTAATAACATTACAACTAGATTCATTTGTATTTGTTTGCTGTGCCAGAGTATTAATCCTTCCATTACCATAACAAACCCCCCCAAAACAATTTAAATATCACATTAGTTATACAAAATACCAATAAATACAATGTAAATGAAGTACTGTATAGTTCATTGAAATTGATTATGTTTTCAATCTATTCTAAACTTCTGTTTTTATATTATTGATTGAATGAAAAAAATTATGTGTCAGATCAGATTGTCCAGTAACTATTTGATTTATTTTTAGTGATCATTGCACCGAGTGCTGTAATAAAGATGAAACAGCTCCGTCAATAAAGCGCTATGCTAAGGCAAGACTAGAAGTATGTACTTGCAAGTTTGGTGCTTACCCTCAAATTCAAGGTATTCAGCTACTCAGCCATTTTAATTAATTCATACATTTAGTATTAGGTTTATATCTAAAATAATATAATATTATTTCATTTTTATTTACTAAATATTTTCTTAACGATAATTTTTCTGATATATTGTTAGCTTAAAACCCTTTATAGGGCAGCCACATTTTCAAAAAATACATTGAACCAAATGTTACAAAAATACCCGTACTTTAGTGAAAGAAAGAAATTCCTATCATTAATAAGAAAACAACAAATTAATCCTACTAAACCAACACTTTTTTAATTTACAAAGTAAACAAATGTTATTGACGACGTTGAATCATTTCATATGGAAAGGTGCAAAACAGTCAATACATAATGCAACCTTGCACTTTTCACATTCGATGCTGCTTCTCTGAACTTTGTTTGCAGTACTGCATCTGGCTCAACGTCTACAAGAAAATTGGGATTGGCAGATGTAGGCCTACATCTGATATCTCTATATCATTAACATTCCTACTGCTGATTTTTCCCTTTATGAGATCCTTTTGGAGTTTGTTTTTGAAATGAAAAGTTGCTAACAATTTGATCAACCAGTTTTCGTTTGAACAAAAGCTGTTTCATTTTTTTTCTTGATCTTTGACTAAAATTTTTTCAATATATATTTTTTGTTGCAGAGTATTTTCTCCTTCCTCTTGTGCTCCGATTTTCTCCATGTTCATCCGCCTCCATATATAAAAAAAATCTATATATATATATATATATATATATATATACTGTAGTTACTAACAATATAGAAATTACAAAAAGTTTGAGGCAAGTTGAAAACGGTCATTGTTATCCATTTTCCGTCACTTTTAGCCGTACTTTCTACTTTCTATCATATCTTCATTATTTTACGAACCGATTTTCACAAACTTGGTGTTATTTTGGACACATAGCTCTACTGATATGTGTGACCCTCTCAAAATATGAATCAGGATGTATGCTTGTAACTCTTTGCGGTTACAATAAATAAATATATGTCTTTAAAGTATAAAAAGAATTTGAGGAGACGCAATTTTGAAAATCATAACAATAAAAAAAATTCAACAACTACTAAAAATGATGAAATAGACCTTTGATTCTAAAACTATTTTCATTGCCATCAATCACAACACTTATCTTTAAATATTTTCATAATGTCAAAGTCTAACCTTATTTCTGTTTACATGCCTATATTCACAAGTTACAAGTGAATTTTAAAAATATTAGTGTTTTTTTCCCCAAAAATCGTAGACTATTAAGGACCAACCGTACATGGAAAATGTCTTAAGCTCGTACAAAGAGTGCACAACCAACGATCCATATTCTGTACGTTTTCTCATCAGACCAATTCATTGTTGCGGGGTTGGTGCGTGAACAACTATTAATTTACCACAGACACGGCTCAACTGCAAATGAAAATTCCTTTATGTTCGTTCAAAAAACCGACAGGAGCGGATCACGATGGACTGTTGCAGCAACCGTTCGTTGAAGGTATGATGACCTGTACAAACTGGTGCAACATACCGTTGCTACAACCGTACGTGGAAAATGTGTTTTGTTCGTACACAGAGCGCACAACCAACGATCCATACATGTACGCTTTAAATCCGCAGTAGGTGCGCGCATTGTTTTGAATAAAATTTTCACACTGATTTAAAGAACTTTTATATGATATGTTATGTTTTTCTGAAACCTTATAAACTATAGAATCAGGAGGGAGGGAAATTATTTTGCATTTTTTTTGAAAATGGTAATTTTTCAGTGGGGAATATCTTTAATGTAAAATTTATCGACAAAGGTCTCATTTAGGCATTTTGTAAAATTACTTGTCATCACTATTTTGTATAAGCCTATTCAAAGAAGAAATAAATGTGTATACAAAATAATTAATAATTAATAAATTTATGTAAAACAAACAAACCCGTTACATGACCAACTTTGAATCAAAGATAGCCAAAAACATTGAATCGAAGTTGTTGACTAATAGACTCGTAATCACTAAAGCGGACAAAGGCAATACTACCGTAATTTTGTCTGAATCAGAATATGTCAACAAAGTAACCGAATTCATCACAAACAATAATATCAATACCATGGACAGAGACCCCGCAACAGTCTTTAATACTGAAATCAAACAACAGTTAAACAAGTGCAAATATTTGTTCAACAGTGACGCAATACGACATTTAAAACAGATTAAACCGTCCGCCCCACTTCTGAGAGGTCTTCCTAAAATACATAAGCCAAGCATGCCTAGCAGACCCTAAGTTAATTTCACCACTTCTCCTGCGTATAAATTAGCCAAACATATTGACAAATTAATAAGAAATAACATAAAATTCGAACCCAACCACAGTCTTAAAAATAGTCTTGAATTAATAGAAAATATAAAAAATGTAAAAATTCAACATGGTCAGAATTTAATATCTTTGGACATAACTAACATGTACACGAACATTTCTATAGGAGAAACTTTAGGCATTTTGGAAAACAAACTCAAGGAAAATAGCTCCATGAGAAATGAAGCTATAATCGAACTTATTTCCCTACTTCAAATAATTATGAAACAAAATTATTTCAAGTTTAATGACAAGTTTTACATCCAAAATGAGGGCCTCGCAATGGGCTCTTCTGTGTCCAGCATTTTGGCAGAGGTATTCCTGAATGATTTCGAGAACAAGCACATAATGACCGACAACAACAGATATAGGAAAAAAATCGTATACTACTACAGATACGTAGACGACATAATATGTCTCTACACAGGGAACATTAGGCAGATTGAAATGTTCACTAATCACTTAAATAAAATTCCCAGCAATATCGAATTCACTCATGAAGTTCAGGTTGACAAAACTTTAAACTACCTTGATTTGTCCATTTCTAACCTCAACGGTTCGCACAAATTTAATATTTACAGAAAACCAACACAAACCGATGCAACCATTCACAATAGTTCGAATCATCCGTTCTCACACAAAATGGCTGCGTACCACCACCTCATACGGAGGCTTCGAACCGTTCTCTTAACTCTCCATGACTTTAATAACGAGCTCAACACCATTAGGTATATCGCTGCAAAAAACGGATACCACCACAACATGGTAGACAGAATTATATGCAAACAAACTAAGACCAAACACACCAAACCTGATAAAAAATATGTCTCCATGGAATATAGCAGGAATTTTCAATTCGCTTTAGATCACATTCTAAACAAACACCAATATTCTATAGCGTACAAAAATGTCAACAACTTGGAATCTATTTTGCGTAAATCGCACAAGACCGATGATGACACCTATAAAAGCAGCGGTGTGTATAAACTTAATTGTGGCGAATGTGATATGTTTTACATTGGTCAAACGGGAAGAACGTTCAAAAATAGGTACAGAGATCATTTGCCTAAACGTACTCTTAACGAAACGTCCACGTACGCTGAACATTTGATTGACTCAAATCATTTGACCAATGGTATAAACAAAGACATGGAGATCCTAGGGAAATGCTCCAAAGGTAAACAAATGGACACACTGGAACAGTTCCACATTTACAAAGCCTTAAAAACACAACCACAAAACATACTTAATGATCAGATACAGTTTAAATCCAACGCTATATTCAACATTATATTAGATTTAAATACACTGGCAAGTTATGCAACAAACCCTACAGTGCAATGACGGGCTATCTGTTCCTTTCCAGTTCAGGTCGCGTTCGAGACCACCCGTAAGTACTTGTGTGGAAAGCTATGTCCCATTTTAATTATTTAACGACCCTTTAATGGTGAATATTACGTGCGTGTACTTTATGTGTTGTGTAGTGATTTGTGTAATGTGTTCATCGTTTTAAATATTCGTCTTCGACAATGACAGAGTTGTGTCGAAACTAGTCAGACCCAGCAGCAGTAGAGGGGAAATCAACAGGACCATTTGAAGGTTGGTAAATTAATTAAAAAAATTTACAATAATGGTCCAGGAAGTAGGAATCACAATAATGAATAATAAATTTACCTTTTCCAGTTCCTATGCTTTTCTTTGGCTTTCTCTCTTCTGTACAATGAAAGTAAATTTATAATTTTATATCTGCAGGCCTCTTCAGGTTCATTTATGCAAGCAGTAATATAGTTCCAAGCATTGCTCTTTAAATTCTTCATGTAATTCCCATCTTTAGTATCCCACAATACAGTTCAGTTCAATTAAAGAAAACACTTTCTCATCAGACCAATTCATTTATGCAAGCAGTAATATAGTTCCAAGCATCGCTCTTTAAATTCTTCTTCATGTAATTCCCATCTTTAGTATCCCACAATACAGTTCAGTTCAATTAAAGAAAACACTTTCTCATCAGACCAATTCATTTTTGTGGGGTAAGTGCGAATAACTACTAACTTACCACAGGCACGGCTCAACTACAACTGAAAATTCCTTTACATTCGTTCAAAAAACCGTCAGGGGATGGATCGCTACGGAGTTTTGCAACCGGTCGTTGGAGGTATGTCGACCTGTACAAAATAGTGCAACATACCGTTGCAGGCTCGACACAATTTGGAAATCACATGATAAACTTGTTTACTAATTATGTTAATATAATGTTTTAATGAAAACGTATAATGGGAGTTCAAGTCCAAAACGTTCAAGTTACATGTCAAACGTTTAATTAACACTAGGTAACATTAGTTTGTTTGCTAATTTAACTAACACTAAATTTTATACATATATTTAAATTTTGTGTATGTGTATTTAATGTTTTGACGACCTCCATGCATAGAGGGACTTTCTGATGAGATAAATTCTCAAAATGCGTCAAAAACTTTAAACAAGTTTTAAACAAAGAGGTTCACTGACGGAAAATAAAAGTTATTGTACTTTATTATATCTATTTATTTGATTGCATAAAGGTTTGTATTATTCATATTAATTTATTATTTACAAACTATGACTACTTTGGGATTTGGTTACAGTGTAGGTTATTTTTTTGTGGTACAGCCCAAGAAGTCTAGGGTAACTGGAATTACATTTATATAAATGTTTCTATTAGTTTAAAAGTTAATAATGTATGTTTATTTTATTTATATAGTATTTTGCTTCATTATTGTGGATTACTTTATATGGGTTAATCTTACTTACTTGACTAATTCAGTTGTTATAATGTAATGTAGATGTAGTGTAGAGGTATAGAATTGTAGTTGAATCTTAAATCTCTATTGTAGTTCAATTGTTTCTATGGTTGATTTATAAAATCATTTCCATTTAATCTTAGATCATGTGTGGTTGAGGTTGCATCAGATTAATTGGACAACTGTTTTCATAGTTCCTCTTCATTGGAATGATTGTCTATAATCTGGTTGGATTTCTTCTCTGGATCTCTGCGTTATTTTCCTCCAAAACCTTTTTTTGTAGTATTGAAGCAAATTCTTTAACTGTTGTGATATTCTGTACCCTTACACATACTGAATTCTCATGTTACCGGTACAAATCTTTTATTTTCAATTTATCAACTGCCATGTAGCACATTCTTCTGAACTATTCTCTACCAAATCGAATAGGCATTCTTGTTGGTTGAATTTTTTTGTCATAATTCTATCACAGTAACGATGTAGTGTATATGGTGTTTCTTTGGGTTGATTTGTGTTCTGTTAAATTTTGACTGTTCTGGTTACGTTTATGCCCGGAGGATATTTTTTCTGTTTTGGGTTTGAAATTTTTGATATTAGCAATTCTACTATATTCATCATGATTTTCGGGTTATTAATACATTTTTTTTGTTATGTATAAAGTTTCTTTCAACATTGTAATTTTTTGATGGATTTATTTTATAGAAATTTCTATAGCTCCGATATTTTCATTCAATTGGGCCTCTACTTGGTGTTTCTATGATTATATAGGTTTTAATATTTTCCTTCTGATGAGAGAGGTGGAGTCAGATTGTGCGGGCTTGCCTAAGTCAGGTATATAAACGATTTCAACACAGATGAAGCCAGTATTATAGTAATTCTACAAGATGAAGTATCTCTGAAACTTGTCAACGAATATAATTTTTAAGACAATCTAGGATTGTACACAACTTAACCCTGCGAGTGTTGCAAGGTTTGTGCGTGGCACATTTATACCCCATTCTTAATGTCCCTCGTTGCAGCGCATTACTGCGTCCTTTATTCAAATACAGGTTAACCAATGCAAAATGTTAGTTAAACATTGAAAATGGAAATGTTCTGTTCCAATTGAAACAGAAAGACATTAAATATAGTACTAGTGCAAAAGAACAATGATTTGGTAGGCTGAGGTTACTCTGTGGTATTTTTTGGGTCTCCCTGCTATCAGTAACAAATTGCATTTTAGGTTAGTGGTGTTGTTGATGTGACAACATCTGGTGGTTATGTTGATCTATCAAGTGATATTCGCAAAATTTAATATGAAAGTGGTGATAGTTATATAGAGTAGTAATGTCCCACCTGATGAAGATTTATTAGATTTTAGTTCTAAAAGTGGGGAAGAGTACCAACCTAGTGAAAATGCGGAGTCATCTTCAGACAACGATCATAGGTTTACCCGAAGGATTAATTCGTTTTTATTTTTTTTTCATATTTCTATCTAGTATCAGTTGCCATAAACCTCATATTTATGAAAAGTGAACAAAATGTTTTTTTGGTATTTTGTTTTTAATATTATGAAATTTAGTTCTCATAGTGTATGTAATAAAGAGGAAAAAACGTTTTCAACAAAGTATCGTGCTTCTAGGTTATTAAATTTTGTTTGGTGACTAGTTTTGCATTTACTATTTTTTCCTTCTTCTAGTAGTAGTCTTTAGGATTACATTGATACATATAATAAATGGTGTTTATTTATAAAGTATTTAAAATTGTTTGTTTTTGTTTTAAGTAATCCGACAAAACAACTAAAATCGGTGGGATATTAAGGAAAGGACAGTGGGACACTTGGGAGGGTTAATTTATGTAGATCCTAGCAGGTTTATTTATTATAATTATTTTAACTTGGTCAGCCAGACCAAAATAGTGAAACGACTTTAGTTAGTTATAGGAAATTATACAAGACCATAGCCAATACATGTTTTATTAAATAATGTACTTTACATAACCTGATTCCATCATACGCTAGAATCAAGAACACGACAAATTATTTTGAATTTAGTTGTCAAAAAAGCTTAGAAGGATTGGTTAAAAAAATACCATGCCTCATTATAGTAAGAAAGTGAGATATAATTTTTTATAATCATTGCTACATTATTGCATCATAATTAAATATTTATAAGTCCTTAATTACAATAAATGTTTATTCATTATTATTTTTATTTTTTTAATGTTTTGAAACCATTTAAATGTAATTTTAAATTATGTTTTAGCTTTTGTGAAAAGTGATCGTCCTGCGAAGTTTCCAAATCTTCAGATCCGTTATGTTAGAGGACTCGATCCTATTATTAAACTTATGGATAAAGATGGAAACTTGCAAGAGGTATATCTATTTATTGTATAAAAATACTGATTTTTTATTTTAAGTATTCTTGAATATTTTTTACATTTAATTAATTGATTTTGACATGTGTTTAAATTTAACACGATGGATAATTTCTGAAAAACAGATTGATAATTTCTGCTTGTTTCTCATTGAAGTTTGAATTCATTCTAATCTTTTACTTATGTATATTACATACAAGGGCTGATTAAAATAAATGAGACTTATTTTGTGAGGGACATTTTAGTCAAAGAATTTACAACACTGCACAGTATTCTTTTCTAACATATATTTTTTTCTGCTGTGTAGCAATACAAGTATTTGTAAATAAGCTATTAGAATAAAACTCGTACTTTTTGCTGAGTAACTACGGAAATAAGTTAAAGTGAAGATGTATAATAAGTTTTGCTGCAGAAACTTTTAATTTAGTGCTAGATGCTTATGAACAGGTAATGTCATATGCTAGTAAATTTTGGTGTCACAAATCTTTCATTGAAGGAGGAGAAGATGTAAAGATGAAGATTGAGCAGGTCAACCGTCAACATTCCATGAACAGAGGTTTTAGTGAACACAACTTCTATCATCGTACATGTAGATCGTTGTATAACAATAAGAAACACTGAAGCCCCAACCACAAGTTCGGTGAATAAAACTACACAAATAAACTGAAACACATTTATTAATATAGCTATTCTAGTTCCCTGATGTACATTTCGGTAACCAAGTTACCATCATCGGAGGGTTCTAAATCTAAACTGAAGCTAAAAAGAATGAAACTATAAACTAAACAGACCAATTCTCCCCCTTTTCCCACCTTAGGTAGATCAACCAATCATAAGTGACCACACCAAGGACTTGTTTCAAAAAGCCAGGTAGAAGCGGCTAACGGTACTTGTCCCTGTCCTTGGGAATGGCCCAAGGTTGAGAAATGAAACGTGTTACACCGATAAAATAAAACTTCTTAAACTGTTGGAAAACAGTGTACAGTATATCTTACAACTTATTAAAATAACGAATAATACATTTATAATCAATGGATAAAGTTAGAAAATAATATAAAATTAAAATTAACTAATCCATAAATTAAGATAATACATTATCTTCAACGGATAAAATTAGAAAATTATATAAAACAAACTAAAGAATAAATAAGCAGAAAGACTTACATACGAATATATAAATGCAATAGAAACAGCAAAATACTACACGACTGATTAATGGCAAGGTTTTACCTAGGTTTCAACAAAGAGAACAAACATGAATTAGGAATAGGACCTTTATCTGAGTTGAGAAGTAATTCGCTATCGGTTTTAGCAATGAACATACTTTCGTAGCTGTTTAACAATTTATTAGAGGTCACGCTCTTAACCAGTTTAACATTTTGTATTCCCAATTCATGGTTGGTTTGAAGGTTGTGCTCGGCTACTCTAGATTTCTCAGGCCTATCGTATTTTATATGGGCTATATTTTCTTTAAATCTATTACAAACTTTTCTGCTTGTTTGGCCTAGATAAACCTTGTTACATTCATTACAACTAACTTCATAAATACTGGACTTCTCCAAGGTGGGAAAAGGGGGAGAATTGGTCTGTTTATTTTATAGCTTCATTCTTGTTAGCTTTAGTTTAGATTTAGAACCCTCCGATGATTGTAACTTGGTTACGGAAATGTGCATCAGGGAACTGGAATAGCTATATTAATAAATGTGTTTCAGTTTATTTGTGTAGTTTTATTCACCGAACTTGTGGTTGGGGCTTCAGTGTTTCTTATTGTTTAAATTCACCACAGTACTCATTGAACATCTATCGTTGTATAAGATCAGCTAAAATGTTGAATGACTCGTATGGAGGTGCTCAGACTATTGTGACGAAATATTTGTGTATGAAACAAGTTGGTTGTTGTTGGGTCCACCTTTTTGTTATCTCCTGATTAAACGGAGTATCACAATTCTGTAGTTTGCCAAGATAAGATAAGAAAACATGGAAAATGTTTTGTCAACAATGTTGTCACAGCAGATGATACTTGGATGCTTCATTATGACCTAGAAATGAAACAACAGTGCACTCAGTGTAAGACCTCTACTTCATCAACTCTAAAGAACTTCAAGTTATACAAAGTGCTATAAATATAAAGGTAATGAAGTTTTCTTTGACCATTAAGGTTTCCTGCATGCCCATCACTCTCATACAACAGTAAGGGGGAGTTTTTTTTTAACATCTTAACTTCACGAGTATGCCAGTTAGACTAATGAAGGCGGGTGAGAGCAGCAAAAAACGCAAGTAAGTAACTAGGTTCGAACCTATACGACCTACGTTGGCTGGGGAGTATTATGTGTCGTTGTTGTGTAGGATGCTGCAGCAATTCAAAAAGAAAAGTCCAAACAAGGAACATAGAAAGTTTCTTATGCACTACGGCTGCATGTTATAAATTTGATGACAAAGTTTTTTCGCTCAAAAAGTATTTCTTCTATTTTCGATTCTTCTTAAAGCCTTGACGTTATTCCGTGTGACTTCTGGCATCACCCTGCAATAGAGATCACTGGACATGGTCAATTCATGAAACATCTAGTAACAGTGGGAGTCTTGGAAGGCGACCAAAGCTGTCAGCTTTGCAATCAGGACGTTCTGATTTCTACCGGAAAAACGCGAGAATGACGCGTAGAAAAATCAATCGGGAAAGAAATGTTGCAGTTCCAAGTTTGTTTTTTGCGTATTGAAGTTGAATCGGTTGGTTCACCTTTCTGCCGATGTATTGCGCACGTCTCGCCTTGCTTCGTTTTCGGCTTTCTAAGTAACTTATCTATTAAAATATCTGGTCTATGGCTTCCTTAGCTCTCTTAGCTAGTTGTTTACTTCAAAAACCGATCAAGTTTTCTAATTTGTTGGTATATTTTAGTTGTATTTTTGTTTCATATTTTATTGAGTAATAGTTTTGAACGAATATGAAACAAACTTCAAAAATAACCTCTTTCTTAAAAAAAATAAAAATAGAAGACATCAACAGGTAAGCTTCCTGTTTATTCTGCCACACTTGTTCACGTACATACTGGCGATAGGCGAATGTTTACGTACCTTAATAAAATGAAGAAATAAATGAGTTTTATATTTAATGTTTTCTCCAAAATAAAAAATCCTTTTGTTCAGAATTTACTTTACATAATTCTAAAAAGGGAATATTGAACAATGAAGGGTAGTAACAAATAATAAAATCACTAAAAATCTAACCGCCAATAATTCCGCAAGTAATAAATAAACATTAAACATATTATATTGTAGGCTTGTAGGTCTACGCACGTTTTAATTTGTGAATAAAATTGAAATCTGAAATAGATTTGTTGAATTTCATTAAAGTCAAAAGTATTGTATGGGGAACAAATATTGTTCTCACTCACAATAATATGGTTATAGGCCTAAGTGATAAGTTACATCGTCACATCATCTGTGACTTCTATTTTCTTTTTCTTACTCGTTTCGGGGATTAAGTCTAAAAATCAGAGCTTCACTCATTAGAGGTCGTCAAAAAAGTAATGTTTTTTTTGTAAATGTGTAATATTTTGACATATTTTTTACAAGTGAGAGTAAGATCTCAAGCAAACAATCAAAATTGCTCTGTACAAAGGCCGATGCCTAACCAAAGCTTTATAACATCAGTAAATAAAAAAATGAAGAATTTAACAAGTAAAACATTGTTGACAACCAGAATATTTCCATTCAAATTGTGTTAAATTCCATTTAATTTTGCGTCAACATATTTTTAATTTTCTGGGGACCCCCCAAATCCTGCTAGATATTTTGCACACCTAGGAACAGGGGTTTACAGGTACCAAAACGTACCGGAATGCCGTTCCGATATTGCTTTTTATTAATTTTTGTTTTAACGTTGCACTGGACCATTCACTCCCTCAATCACACTCATTTAACACTCGTTTGAGAATTTTACATCCGCCAATCGAAAAATCTTCAAGATAGCACCACGCTACAGTACGTTGCGTTTATGCGAGCCAACTATAATAAAGTCTCAGCTAAAGTACACATTGTCGCTCAGCTCGGAATCGAGATGGAACAATTTGGGAGCACCACACACCCTTTTGCCAACCTTGTGGCATGCCATTGATGTTCGGCGAGCGCTGCGAACGATTGCAAATAAGAAACAGATGATTCAGAGTCGAAGTGGCCGAAAAGTCTAAAAACCAGCGATGCTTAAACTTTTATATTATTACCTTTTTCTGAATGAAAAAGTTTATAACATATTGATGAGCTTATTGTAATCAAAATAATACCAAACATGATATAATTTGGACCACATTTAGTGATTAATACTTATCGAATAACTCATTTAATTTCATTATTAATTAATTAAAAAATAAATATCCCACATGAGATAACAACACGGAATACATACAAATACTGACAAGCGCCATCACAAATACAAGGTTGAAAAGCGCCCCGAAAGAGGAAAAGATTTCAATTTAGGTAACTGAACACATTTAGCAGGTTGTCTGATTGCGTTGACTGAAAACAGCGACATGTGATTGCACCTGAACACGTGCGCGCTTGCGCCCGGTACATGCTATCTTTCGCGAACTGTTAAAAACTAAAAACAACCTGGTCGCATTGACGTTGACATTGTGATATTGTTTAGTTTTGTGAGTTTTGAGTGTCGTTAGAATAATTCACTAACAAGGGCCTGTGTTGTGTTCACGTGATACGCTTGTGTTTAATTGTTTTTGAATAAGAAAAATCATTTCTTGATTACATAAAATGTGTTTAGGTTTACAGTCTTTTGTCGAGGATTTAAATTTCTGATAAAGGCTATTGACTAAAAATGAGAGGCATTTTACCACGTTTTTGCTTAAAATAGTATGTGTCTCTCAAAATTGCTTAATGCTATATACAAGTACAGAAATAGTAACTTGTAAACATTTCCCCCCCCCCCTTCCGTCACATCCGACAGCGTTCCGGTACTGGAAAAATTACGAGTAAACCCCTGCCTAGGAAGTGTTGCCCCCCCCCAGATGAGGTCCTGGATCCGCCACTGATCAGGCCCAAGAGTGGCAAGACACGTCATATTTAATTGTGGGGTTCTGGGCTCTTCGGAATCGAGCAACTAGGGTACTTGATGGAGAAAATCTTGGACCCCTTGTACTGGCTTCTAACCAGCTAAGAGTGGTAGGAAATCTTCAAGGGGGAGTCCATCCCATAATAATCTAATCTAAGATAGAGATGAAAGGCAAAAGGTTTGAAACAAATCAGTAGGTCATCAAAACTGATGCGGATAGATTAGATTGTCTTGGGATGAACTCCTTAAAGAAGGTTTCCTTGTACGTCAACCCTTGGTTTATTGTGCACCGAATCCTCTGGAGGTAATCTACAAACAACTTTCAATTCAAGGCATGATATTGTATTTGAGGGTGCAAACACAATAGAAAAAATGCATACTTTACAAACCCAATGGCAGATGATTTGGAATGAATTTTTTATACATATAAAAACGTTCATCTGCCAAAAATATCTGGTCCAAAAATCTGCCAATTCTTCTCTAGACTTTACTAATAATAATAAGAAGAAAATTGGTAATGTTGAGTATATTTTTTGCAAGAATGGAGGCAAAATATAAGAGGTAGATTTGCCCTGTATATGGAAATAGGAATAGCTGTATGAGTAGTTTTAGCCCTGTAAGTATCTTGCCCCATCATAATGTGGCACTTTTAGCGAAGATATTTTGAATATTAGTGTAATGGAGAGTAATCTACTTATATTGATATTTATTTTAAAAGACTAATTCTGTAACTTTATTGTTTACTTATAAATGAAACCGATAGACTTTAATTAATACTTCAAGCTAATTTTCTTTCTGCTCTTTGTTTTTAAGTTCAATTAATATATCATGGGTTCAATATTTTTAACTACCAGCTTGACTTTGTAACAATGTGTTGAAACATCTTGAAAACAGGGTTTCAGCCACTTCTACTTAGTTGATTGACTTGAAATTTGGCAAAAATAGGAAAATTTAAGAAGTGGTGGCAATTAGGTGGATAAGGAATAAAAAAATTGAGTACGAGGTTTGACTATATGTAAATATTTGCTTGTAAATAAAATGAGTAGGAGCTTTATAAGCAATGAGCCTTCACATTGCAGGTGTTTAGTTTTTAAATATTAATTTTAAGAAGTGTATAGCTTCACCTTTGAATCTTTCATAGGAATGGACTTCTAAATAATCATAGAGCCTATCGGTATTAATTTACTCAGAAAATCTAAATGGTTATGAATTAGCGTTTGTAAAATATTATAACTGTTTACTTTAATAAAAAATACATATTTATAAGATTATTTTTTTTTTTTTAATATATAGCAATGTCTTTTAACATTGTGCTGCAATATTATTTTAGAAATAGAATGTATACTGTTTTCAGGTTTAGACTTTTCTTATAAAAAACAATTAATATTGATAATCTTAATTTTTTAGTTGCTCGCTATAGAAAAGTGGAATACAGATTCAATTGAAGAATTCTTAAACACACATTTGGAATCAGCCGAAGATGAAGACAGCTCTAAAGATTATTTAAAAACAAATCATGTGTAAATTGATGTGAACAGTGAATATTGTTAATGCACTTTTGTATACTCGTATAGGCTAGACATCTAAAACATCCGATTTAGTTTATGTAAGAATTATTCAAAAAGTGTTCAAAAATGAAAATGTATTTATTAAACAATATTAAAATAAAGTATAATAATGAAAAGATGTAACTTTTGTACAACAAATATAAATAATACAAATAAATAATTTTGAAAAGTTGGACTGTAGCATCATAAATAAAATTAGTGTAGTCAAGAAGCAATTGTCTAAATTCTGAATGTGTTTTGGCCTGAAATGTTCAAAATATATTTATATAAAAGCTTCCTGAAAATGTTTTTACTTTCTAAACAAATTCAAATTTATTTGTATGTTCTTGGTATTTGGAGATCGACCATTAGACTATTCTACATACGTTATTTACATCTGTCCTTTCGGACTCTTGGATTTATCCATTCTCTTGACTTATCAAATATTAAGTAAAGGTAGAAGGTCTAGACTTGATGTTATAGAGTTGACTATCTGTACTTCTTAAAAAATATTTATTTTAATGTGATTGTTATGAGTTGGAATTCCTTTTTAAGGTTTCCAAATGTTATTTAGTTCATAATCATTTGGTTTATTAAACGTGCCTCTATGTTTTCCAGTGGCAGTTCCAGGTATGGGTGACCATCTGGGGCCCCACCTTCCACTCCTCATCAATGATTGCACTTACCAAAAATTTTTTATTTTTAACCCCAATGAAATTTAAAATATCTGCTTAAAGTGACAGTCCGTGTAAGTGTAACTCAACACAATTGCTTTCTTGTGTTTTCAAATGTTTTTCTCCTTACTTTCATTGTTTTTTTATATAATACTATATGTGCTATTTATCTCTTCAAGATTGTTTTTATGTGCGTACTCTGTACTGATGCCATACCACCAATAATAATTAGATTACTAACAAAGAAAGTCCTGCCTTTCCAGTGTTGTCACACATTTGACATTTCTCAAGGTCCATTCTACTGTGAACTGTCTAAAGAGTTTCCAAGAATCTGGGAGTGGATTAAGTAAACAAACACAACCGCGGTGCGCTCTCCAAACACTTACCAATGAGTTGCCATAAAAGATGTGAAGCTTTGCAAAAACATGAAGAAGTGTTTGGTTTCTTGTACTGCATCACAAACTTGACAACAATTACAGAAGAACACCTTTTAAAAAACTGTAAAGACTTGGAAATTTCATGACTTGGAGTTACGCTTGTTCATCGAAGTGTATAAGTGAGAGAATAAAATAGCTTCAATATTAAAGTATATCGTTGAATACCGACTCAATGAGATATACCCAAATTGAAGTATTGCTCTCGGGATATTAACTACCATTCCTCTCACCATTGTAGCTGCTGAGAAGAGTTTCTCAAAGTTAAAGTTAATCAAGACTTATTTGAGGAACAAATTGACGCAAGATAGACTTTCAGCACTGGCACTTCTGTCCATTGAAAACGATGTAGCATCCACCTTAGACTACAATGATATGATTGAGGGCTTCAGCAAAATAAAGAGTCTGAGAGTTCTTTTCTAAGATACAACAAACAGGTAGACTTTCATCTGTTGTTTGTTGTACCTTGCTTGTGTATCCAGTTGTTTACATTATAATATATTGTACTGCAATCTGTAATGCAATTTTCTTTTTTCAATAACTTCTTATGAAGGGCCTAACAGCCCATTGTAGGTTTGCTGTTAGTTATATTTGTTTTTTAAACATAATTATTTACATTCATTTTGAATCCTACTACCTGGATCACTTATTCAATTAAGTGCTCAGGTTAATTAATTGCTTACAGCCAATTATTCAGAGTGAATTCATACGAGGATGCTATAAAAACCCTCAATGACATGTACATCAAACCAACTAGTGAGATATTTTCAAGATACCAACTGGCCTCTCGTAAACAACAATCTAGTGAGTCAGTAAATCAGTACTTACTTGCTCTAAAAGTACTAAGTAAAGAATGTCAATTTGCTGCTGTCATAGCAGAAGAGCACAAAAACAACTTCGTGAGGGATGCATTCATCACTGGGCTAGTCTCTCCAGTCATTCGACAACACCTGCTTGAGAACAATTCATTAACATTGGAAGAAGCCTCTAAACAAGCCAGAGCTTTAGAAGCAGCTCAAAATCAACCAGCTTCTTACACTCATTGCCAATATACATTAAAGGCCACTACTTCAAATTACTACTGTCCTTGAAAAACAAGCAAAAGGTAAACGAGATGAAGAACTCCAACTAACTGCTTCTACAGCATCAAAATGCTATTTCTGTGGTGGACCAAGACATCCAAGGTATAAGTGCCCAGCTAAGGATGCGAAGTGCAAAATTTGCTCAAAAAGGGACACTATGGTAAAGTATGTAACTCTAAAGCTAAAAATAACTCTGTTAACTCGCTAACTTTATTAGAAAATGATAACTTTGTAGCATCAATATCTGCGGCTGCACCTTCTTGTCTTAAAAAAGCTACTGTCAAAGTGTTTATTAATGGTATTCAGGCTAATGGATTAATAGATACTGGAAGTTCACAAAGTTTTTTGATCAATCTTTTCTATACAGAAACAAAATCAAATTTGTTCCTGGAAAAGGTAAAGTGTCAATGGCTTCTATTTCTTTATCTTCTAGAATTGTCGGTCATTGTATTGTTAACTTAAAACTACAAGAACACTCATACCTTCAATAAAAGCTTGCAGTTCTTACTGACTTGTGTGCAGACATGAATAGAAGCCATGACTTATTGAAACAGCACTCTTAAATCCAAGTTAACTTTGGTGGCTCAAAAACTCCCCTAAGTGTTTGTGCTTTGGCTAAAGTGAATATTGAACCCCCGCCTCTATTTCATAATCTAACAAAATATATCAGACCTATAGTAAGTAAATCCCGTAAATACTCCATGATTGAGAGGGTGTTTACTAGTGAAGGAGTAAATAGATTACTTGCTGAAGGAATAATAGAAGAAAGTCATTCACCTTGGTGAGCACAGGTCCTGGTCACTACTAATCGTTTCACTTGACTGCATCCTCTAGCAAGTATTGAATATATTGCATCACAAGTATCTAGCCACAGTGTTCAGTACGATTGACTTGTCCAGTGCCTACCACCAGATTCCGTTACGAGAAGATGAGAAACAATACACTGCCTTTGAAGCTGCTGGACGTCTATACCTATTTTTTCAAGTGCCATTCGGAGTAACAAATGGTGTGGCCTGCTTCCAGCGAGTTATAGATGACATCGTGAAGGTTGAAGGACTCACAGGTGTGTATGCATATCTTGATCATATAACCATTTGTGGGAAAGACCAGGACAAACATGATAGAAATCTCGCAAGTTTCCTAGCAGCTGTAAAAAAGTACAATCTTACTATTAATGAGAAGAAGAGTAAGTATTCTGTACTTTCAATACAACTACTAGGATATAAAATTGGAAAAAAAACTGTAAAGCCTGATGAAGAACTTTTAAAGCCTTTGTTGAACCTTCCCCTACCTACTGACTCAGCACTCTTAAAAGAACAGTGGGAATGTTGTCACACTACTCAAAATGGATCTCAAACTACTCTCAGAAAGTTCAAAGCTTAGTTGGTACAAAATCTTTCCCTCTTTCATCAAAAGCTATCAGATGAAAATTAGCTGCCACACTTTCAGTCAGAACGCCCAGTTGCATTCTTTTCTCTAACGCTTTCCCCCAGCGAGGTGCGACATTCAGCTGTAGAAAAGGAAGCATACACAATTGTTGAATCTCTAAGATTTTACACCACATGAGAGAATGTTTGTTTACAGCAGAAAATCAACAAATGGACAATCTATACCAACATGGCTCATGACACCTGGAAAAGTACTCTTGAAGCGATATGTTACACAAAGTAAATACGATCCACTTGTTCACGAGGTAGATCTGATAGAAGCAAACCCAAACTATGCCACTACCAAACGGAAATGAAGAAACCGTATGCCTTCGCCACTTGGCTCCGAGAGGCGATTGTGAGCGGCTGCCAGGTGAATCTGATTTCAACAGCCTAAGATGAAGTATAAATATCTCATAGAAGCCCTACTAGACTAGGCTCACAAGATAGTACAAATAAAGAAAACAGTCAACCAACAGCAGTAACACCAGAAACTTGCAATAAGAAGTAGCCGATTTCGAGCCAGAACTGACAGACCCAGGAATTGATGATCAACCATCTGAACTTTAACGATCCTATCGACAAAGAAGAGCTCCCGCATACCTGAAAGCCTACGACTGAAAATCAAGGGAGGAAGATTGTGGTAAAAATTCATAATACTGTTTGTTTATCATATGTTTAATTCTTATGTTATATTTATGTTCAATTCTTAATAACAATTTAATGTTTATTTCATGCTAACAGTTATGTCGTTTTAAGATGAATAAAACCTAGATTCATTTTGCAAAGATTTTTTCTTTTATGACACTGGTGTTAGATAGTTGTGCCAAGACACTTTTCAGGATTCTACCACTTTCATCTTTGGTCAGGGAGTGTTCGTGGTTTCAAAAAATTTGATCTTTTACACAGTACTATCGAGTTTCAGGTTGATGTCAATCAAATCAGGCAAAAGATATTGTTATGTGCTTCATTAGGTATACAAATTCTCAGATTTTGGCCCGGCAAAGCCTAATACATTGCACAGGACAAAAACAAATGGCAAAAAAATCAACACTTCTAGTATAAACGGAAATGTTTAGCTTCGTCTGATGAGCTATAAACAATTGTTTCCTAAGACTAAGGAACGGACTATTGAAATTTCAAAGTGTGCTATTAACTGACTCAATTACCGTAAGTTTGGAGGAAATAAAGAGCATATAGCTGAGCCATCTGTTTTTAAGGTCTCTTGTTTGACAATAATGGGTTATTAATTTTAAATTTTAGCGCACTTAAAATGCCAGATTATTTTAAGGCAGGCTTACCATTTTTAACATGCTTTTATTAGCTTCACTTGTATGTTTGTTTGTAAGTAACTCTCCTTTGGACTAAAAGCCAGTGGCTTATTACTGTTAGTATATCTCTCTTACGCAAGTTCGTTCGTTGGCCGAGCGGTCTAAGGCGCGGGTCGTCGCTGACGTCAATCCCCAGACTCACCGATCGTGGGTTCTAATCCCGTCCACGGCCAAATTTTTTTTTCAATAATTAATCGAACTAAAAATAAAAAAATAAATATAGTTTAAAAAAACTAAAAAACACGCTTTTATAATACATCGAACTAAAAAGTGAAAAATAAATATAGTTTAAAAAAACTAAAAAACACGCTTTTAGAGCATATCAAACTAAAAAGTTAAAAATAATTTTTCAAATAAGCTTAAAACAATAATAAACGATAAATACTAGCATTATTGTAAAAAAAGCGTGGGGCGCTTTGTCCATATTTCTCGTACATCGAGCGCCCGACGCTTTTTTTACAATAATGCTAGTATTTATCGTTTATTATTGTTTTAAGCTTATTTGAAAAATTATTTTTAACTTTTTAGTTTGATATGCTCTAAAAGCGTGTTTTTTAGTTTTTTTAAACTATATTTATTGTTGTTGTAAAGCCTTACTTACAAACACAATGTTTCAGACATCAAGCAATTAGTTAAATGTATGAAACTAGAAACATGTGGTCAATGTGATAAAAAGCCCATAATAGTGAAGTAAGCAAAGATGATGCCAAGTGTCCCGATTGTGGCTCCTGCACACATCTTTTACTGCGAGTAGTTGAAGGTAGAGAAATCAGTATTGAGTCATTTAATTTTTATTGATCTTGTAGATAGTAGATACCATAAAAGATGAATCATTTCAAATTGAATTATGATTTTAATGATAAGTATTACTTAATTTATGAGTGTTATATTATGGTTCAGGAAAAAATATTTATTAAGCTTGTAGGATTTTTGGACAGGATAGGAAGTATTCTTTACTTCCTAGGACTTGCTGGGGATGACTAAAGTTGTTAGCATTTTATCTTTATGTTTTGATAAAATATTTCTTTACTAACATCTTTCATACATTTACAAGAACCCGGAAATTAATACTATTCGCTGTCAACGTAATAAATCATTTTGCTTTAATTAAATACATATATTATAATTGTTTAGTGTTTGTTTTTATGCTACATTTATTTAGGAGGAGTGATAATGACCATACCACTTTTCCAACTAAAAAAACTTTACTATATGAAAATTCGAGTCTATTTAAACCGAATAACTTCACACTTGGCGGTTACCTCCATAGAAAGCTTCCTTCTCAAAGAGTGACAAGCCAAGACTAAGCATCCCAATTCCCAGCAAGGCGTGCAAGTACTTGTTTTGGAGTGGGGAAGCAACAATCACATCATTGTGGCCTAAAGCCACACAAACAGTTTCTCTCCGCTCCCAACGTTTTGGAGTCTTTAGTTTTGGGGTTACCCTTGTATTACCAGACCTGCAATAGATCTTAATAATAAGAACATTTGTTTCTAAAAGTGATTTATCTATAATCTCTGTTGTGCAATATTCAAGCATGTATTTTTTAATGTCAATCGTTAGATTAAACTGAGTACCCTTTTAATAAGAACGGGAGGAAAATAAAAGATTGATGAAGGAAGTTGGACATTTAAGAAAATAAGGAGGAAATAAAAGAGCTTCGAACCAGATTTAACGCTCTGGAACAGTATGAAAGGGGAATGAACTTGGAGATACACGGCTTGGAGCAGCTACCAGGTGAAAATATAAATACAATGTTGGTTACTATTGCAGGAGTATTGGATATACATTTCCATGACTCTGATGCTCAGCATGCTCATAGGGTACCGGGGCGTAATCGGGAACGAACTGATATGGTTATTGTTCAGTTCCTTAGCAAAAAACGCGTGAAGTTAAGATTCAGAAGTCAAAAAAAGGTCAACCTCTGATATCTAAGGACATACATGGAACCAGCATCGAGAAGTTGTATTTCAACGAGAACTTAACTCCATACTTCAAAGGACTTCTACGTGAGGTAAAATTGGCAACGCGGGGAAGATACAAATATGTGTGAGTAAACTACAAATATGGCCGTATACTCGTCAAGAAGAGTGATGAATCCAGTCAAGTCTTCCAAATTGCTTCGGGAGAGGACATTGAACAGCTAAGATAATTATATTTAGTTTTTAAGTTGAGTGATTTATACATTATTTTCTTTAATATGATTCTTAAAACTGAACATTTAAAAATTATATTGATTGATTTTGTTTACTACGGTATATTTAGCCGAGTTAGACTTTCAAGTATTTGTCTATTTTACGTAAGTTTTGCATTTTTTTTATTTGTGTTTGAGATTGCTATGTTTTACTTTTGGGAAATTATTTTGATATGCCTAAACTTAAAAAAAATCGAATTTGAGGGAAAGAGCAAATTTTTTAAAGTGATTTTGTGTCTTTTTCATTTTGTTAAAAATATAGCCTTGCTAAATTTGTATTTCTATTACATAATTACACTAATTTATCTGTTTACATTTTTTAAATTAATTTGCCAACCTTCAAATGGTCCTGTTAATTTCTCCTCTACTGCTGCTGGGTTTAACTAGTTTTGACACATACCTCTGTCATTGTCGAAGACGAACATTTAAAACGGTGAACACATAAAGTACAAACACGTAATATTCACCATTAAAGGGTCGTTAAATGATTAAAATGGGACATAGCTATCCACACAAGTACTTGCGGGTGGTCTCGAACGCGAACCCTCTGTATATAGAGGTTGTCAAAACGTTAATAAAACACAACACATTTAAAAACACAGTACGTAGATGCGCATCTTATGACAACCGGACATCGACTGACTGCACGTTATCAGTCCACGCTCTAATCTACAATTACTTGCCGCGGGCTTTCTGAATTCTTATCGCTGTGTCATATAGGGTGTTCGAATCGAAATTTAGCTGGTCGTTTAATAATCGGTGTTAATTATTCTTGTTTAATTCTTTGAAAGCCTTGTAAATTTCAAACTCTTCCTCGGAGTTCATAAATTTGCCTTTACTGCAAATCTTTATTGGTTTAAGGTTTTATCCAAAATCTGAGTAACTGTGATTTTCGTCTATTAAGTGACGCGCATAATTGGACTTGTTACCCGAAACAGTCTTTTTTGGCAGGTGTTCCTTGAAACGAACTTTGAACGCTCTTCCCGTTTGGCCTATATAGATTTTATCACAGCTATCGCACGTTAATTTATAGACGCCGATTTTCTAACGGTCTTGGTTTTTGGGTTTGGAGTATTTTATGTGTTGTGTTTTATGTGTTTTATTAACGTTTTGACAACCTCTATATCTATAGAGGGCTTTTCTGAAGATGGTATAGACGTCCCGAAACGCGTCAAAAGAACAATAAAAAAGAGGTCACTGACGGAAAAATAAAAGGTATTGTACTTTATTATATATTTATAAGGTGTTGTTAATTTTTTTTTAAAGGTGTGGCTACTATAGTGATGAATTGAAATTTATACCTAATAAATATAAAACCAGGCATAAACCAACCCCACCCCCTTTATAGAACTGCCAAACCAAATAACAGTTTGTTCATGAACATGAGAACATGGTTATTTTTAGGTCCCAAATTTTATAATGTTGTGCCACACGATATACAATTTGGTCTTTCATTACAGGCAATAAAATGTAAACAAAAAAAATGGTTGTTTTCTCTTTTCGAATGATTATGTTGAGGCCTTATTTAGGGTAGTTGAATGATGTGTAATTATAAATATTTTATGTATGTTCATGTGTACGTACAGGTGTATTGAGGTGTTTGTCTGTGTTGTTTGTGTTTTGTTTTTTGGTTGTAGAGTAAAAGAAATTGTCTTTGTTTCGTCCAAGATTCCATAACTGGGCTAAAGCACACGGACAAGGAGTTAATTAACTGGCTCCTTTGTGTGTTATGTGTTTGTTAATCCCTCCTCAGCAGTATCTATTTTGGTTAAGCATTCATTTAATTTTTTTATATACATACAGGTTTTTCGTGATTGTTTTAGTTTACTTTGTTTATATATTTGTGTTTGAGTATTGTAAGAGGTTGTAAGAGGGTGGAATAATAAAAAATATTTGATTTGATTTGAATTGCAGTGGTGCTCTTAACATGACTGTCCTAGTAAAATTACTAGCCACAGAATATCCATGAGTAGTATCTAGTATGAATATATTTTTCTGATATTGTCAGAGTTCAAATAATCATAGGCGAATAATCTATAGGTTTAACAAACAATAGTGATTCTGGTATATTTTTTTAATTATTTGTACCTATTTTATTGTTATAATGCATGACACAGATACAGGAAATGAGCTTGTTTGAGCAAGTTTTGCTTATGTATCAGTGAAAGCATTTGGCAATTTTTTAGAAACTTTAAAACATTTTTTTGCATAACAATTAATTTAATTAGTTTTTTATCTTAACCTAAAAAAAAACGGTATTTATTAATAGTTATGATTAAATTAAAAACTATGGTTTCCAACTTTTGTTTGCATCATTTTTTCATTCTAATGAACTGATGATTAGTTACAAATGTCATATATGTATAGCTAGCTTAGGCTCCAAAACATCCCATTCCGTTTATAATATTGTTTTTAATAATGCTTTGATATACCTATGAATTCCGCCATTAATCAGCTGCTCCTTTTGGGATTAGGGCTATACAAACTTAATAAATGACTATGTGTAGAAAATACACCATGTTTTGTTCCTCTATAGGCGATGATATTGTAATTCTCTTGCTAAGATACTTGAAACAAAATATTCCAAATGTTGTGTACGCCAAGTATACATAATATGTTGTCTATCTCTAATCTCGATTTATTAAATTATTTTTGTTCACGTTTTGTTCTAAACGGGCAATAAAGTTAAACTGCTTTGTTCTATCAAGAAACACTTTCATCTGTGGAGCTTCTCCTGTCTATACTGTAGAACGTTTTGTAATATTCAAGCATCTGAATACTCTATCATTGTAGTTAGTGCATGGCCTTATATGTTCTGGTTCTAGAAGTTCTCTGGATCCTTTCGAGAAATGCATTCTTCAAACCCTCTAATTGTGGATGTTCTGTGTTTGACGGACAGTCTTTGTGGGCTATAGGAATCTGAATCATGTTGGAATATAAAGCATACTATGCAGCAAAGGTATGCACTCATTTACCACCAGTCTTACAGCGTTTAATATAAAATGACCTTTATGCAGGTAAATAAAGAAAGAGATTTTGTCTGTCTTAAAAAAAGTATTTATTTTCTCTTGTAATTCTCTGTTATCGCTATCGTTTTTGAGATACTTTATGCTTAACATTTCAAACAATTGTCAAAATAAATATATTAATATTTTTATAAATATAATTATATGAAATAAATCTTTTGTTTTTGGTACACTTGTAAAAAGTAACAAAAAAGATGCCCATACCAAATCTGAAATTATTAATATATTATCTAGTCGGAAAGTTAAAATTTTATTTTAAAATGTATTTATTTATTTTTGTTAAGAAATAAAAATGGTAGATGGGTGGAAAGCTAAGTATTTTTAGATTTACCTTCATATATTATAAGTTTTCTTTATTTTTAACACTACTAAGACATGTTCTCAATGTAGCAAAAAGCATAAAGGGCATAGTAAGAGAATATGTTTATGCAATATACAATTAAACAGATTTAAGACACAAAATTATTTACCATGCTCAGTGAAACATTTGATTGGTTCTTATAAAATTTATTCCGAGTGGTTAAAAGAAACTTTCATTCTTTGATAACTTGTTACTTCATGCAGTTTTGTGTCTATATTATTTTTAAGTGTTTTTATGAGCTCAAGCTTTCCAACTGCAGAAAAGAGAAAAGTAGGTTAATAATATTGATAAAACAGGCGTTAAGAGGGCACTGCACTCAGCCAGCCCCTACCCCCCCCTCAAAGAATGAAAATGTCAATAAATGCGGAAACCCCTAAATCTACGGTACTAGACTAATAATCGGATCAATTTGAATGTTTTTTTGTTGTGTTCGTTATAACATAGGTTACAATAATGGTCCTCTTTATTTTTACGGTAAACCTAATAGTTTTTTTTATAAATAAATGTAAATGCCCGGAAAAACAATTTTTGACCCTAAAACTATGTATTTTTGCAAATAGACTTTTTGGATGTCACATTACAGGAAAAAACCACGAATAAAAGTAGTAGATTATTTAATTTAATGATGTAAAGGTTTGTATATTTTCATGCCTGCTGGCGCAGTAGAGGGGGGAATCAGCAATTTTTGGCTGCGATTACGGGCGGCCGACTGACGGGCGGGCGACTATTAGCCCACTCAATAAATGTTTTCTGTTGGAACTAATTAGTGAAAAGCTGATTTTTCATGGATGTTAGTTGATTATTTAAGGAATATTTTCTGAAAATTCCCCACCCCTACCTCTCTTGATATCTCCCTACTCCTTTAAAATTCACTTTTGAAAGACTTCTTTATTTAGTTTATTTTGTCAATATCTAAGAGATAAACAGCGACAGAGTCATATTTATTTCGTTATTGTAAACCTTAAAATATTCTCTATCAAAAATGTTCATAGCGTTTAAGCTATAAATAATTATTTTCCGTGTATTTTTAAATTTAATGTTAAAATTTTAACTTTTCTATTACAATAAATACATGTTTACCTATTTTTTATTGATATGAGACAAGTTATAAAAAAAATTTCAAATAAAAATTGTAGGGTATTTTGCAATCTTTAAAATTATATAAGTTTTATAAATGTTAAGTGCAGCCAGTTGACATAATCGGCCTGACAAAGGGAAACGGTGCATGGCGTACAAGTCCTCACGAGTCGGATCAGTGGTCAATCTGCAGCAAAGGCCTATTGTTTTGACTTTTATAGCTGGTCTAATAATTATGGATATTACGATGGTAAAATTGACTTAAACTTGTATTTTTTTATGTTTTATATTTTGGGGTATTTTTTGTTGCACTGATAAACACACAATATGATTTCTTTTAGCCCAGTCAATAAAGAGAACATATAGGACTTTGTTGGAAAAAATTACTGAAAAGCTGGAACTTTGTTTATACAATAAGTTTAGCGTTCCCAAGGCTCAGTGTTGTTAGTGTTTCCTGTTTTACTTTTTATATAATGTGCTGTTAGAAGTTGAAAAAAGAGCCAGGAAGGCAAAAAACGGCCAAAAGAGGACTGGAAGATGTGGAAAAAGAAGAAGAATCCTCCTATGGAGCTGGGCTTTTTTTAAATAATCAAGTAAGGTTAACAACAGTATTTTACATGGTCGTTGGCTTCTTTTCTTGTTTTCCGAAATTGTGGTTTTTAGACTTATTGTACACTTTTTTCCACAATTATGAACCGATTTTCATAACTTTTTTGTGTGTTCCTGATAATCTAAAAAATAAAAATAGAAACCAATTTCCAAGACAAAAAAAATTTTGATTTAAAAGAATATTGTGTGTTAAAAATAATTATAAAATATTTTGTAAAATTGTACATAAAAAACATTTTTTCTAAAATTGTTGTTTTGCTTCCTATTATTGTAGATAATGATGTATAAAATTATGTAAAAAAAACTCAAGTTGATAGACTAATATTTGTAAAAGTTATGTGTACCTAAAAATGACTGTTTTGACATGGACGAGATAGGGACTGCTGTCTTACCTTAAAATTTTAACATTAAATTTTAAAATACACGGAAAATAATTATTTACAGCTTAAACGCTATGAACATTTTTGATAGAGAATATTTTAAGGATTACAATAACGAAATAAATATGACTCTATCGCTGTTTATCCCTTACAGATTGACAAAAAATGTTCAGAATAACATCCTACATTTATATATTTAGAAAAAACTCTAAAAAACTTCATTCTCGTAGTAAAAATCTTAACAAATAGTTACTTCCGGTCAAAAAACGTACTTCCGGCTTTTGGATTTTTTGGCTAACAAACTCGTCCGAGCGACATAGACAACCAACATGTGTACCAAATTTAGACCAAATCGGACTTAAAATGCGGCCGCTATAGTGCGAACACATATATACATATAGTAGTATATATTTACATATATATGATTTTTTAATAACACTCCAAAACGTGTTCTGGGGACCATAATCGGTGCTCATTTGCTACTCCCGACCTTGGGTCTTACCATAAGGGCCACTGCAATAGCTCATTTTTCCTATGGAAATTCGCTAATAAATTGATTTGGTTATAAACTTGTATGTATATTTTTTATATTTAGTAAATAATGCCGACAATAAATTAATGAAATGTATTAAAGGTTTGCTAAACAAATAATATATAGAAGATGTTATTCTTATTGGGTAAAAACTTAAAATTGTATACATAATTTAATTTTATCTAGATTTTTTTCTACACTAGATAAAAAATACGTTTCTATACTTTACATCGTATTTTCACTTATAACAACGGTAATTACCAATAAAAATATAGGCTTTTGTTTGATTGTCTAAATGCATATATTTTATCCTTATCATTTAAAACAACATTCTCGTGAGTTATTAACTTTTGTAAGTCTAAGTTCAGAGCCTAAACCTAATGCAACAGCTCAACTTGCTCAACTAATTGGGAACACCGCACCAGCCAGGCAGCTATGCGTGTTTGCACAAAAGAAAGGAAATGAAAAGCTTGTAACTTGTAATAAAACTGTTAACAAAATTCAGCGGTGGGAGGGGTAATGCAAGGCCATGGCCTTTGGTAATGTCGTGCGCTTCACCCCTAGCGACTTATCTATGAACTACTCCTAGTGGGGACGTTAAAAGCAGTACTATTGCGTCATAAAACAAGATATTCCATTCAGGTACAGAACCCTCTTAATACTGTGTTCAGAAAAGAAAAAACATTGACACAAACTATGCTTTCAATCAATTTCAATTTATTGTCCAAATTAATGAAAATTTCAAATTTGTATAATACATTTCTTATTTTTTACAGTTATCTTAAATTAAATTTATTTTGCTTCAAGGACAAACACATATAGAATTTAAAAACCAAAATTTTCTGTACACATTCTTATTTAACATTAAACTAAAATTCCAATATTATAATAATAATATTTAAAAAATGAATACTGCTTTTTAATTTAATCTAATTCATAAATAATACAACTATTTTATAATAAATAGTTAGGTGGAAATATAAATACCTTAACTTATACAAATTAATAAATGTAAAACAAATACATTTTTTAAGTAGAAGTCCGCGCCATAATCTTTAACTAACTTAGTACTCTTACAACCTATACGCTGAATAAATAAACAAGTATAAAACATTAAGTAAGTAATGTTAAGTATATAAATATATTATAATTTAAGTGCAGTAAAAAAAACCTTAACTAAATACAAATGTAGTAATAAATGAATTGTATGTGAAAGTTGTGATCAATTAAATAAAATAATGGCTGACAGTAATGAGGCTATGTCATGGTAGTGTACAAAATATGTCTTCGTCGGACATTATTGTTACAAATACTAAATATTTAATAAGATTACTTTACAAAGACAATGACTAGATGGACAAAGTAAAGGACTTTCAACAAGTTTCTTATTCAAACTTGGGAACATCCAGATACCCGATGAGTCTTTGAGCTTCATTCTGAAATAAAATAAAACAAACGTTTTAAATATAAATCAAACTGAATCTTTTGTTTATTTAAAGTTACGGCTTGAAATCATAAGTATATGAGTAAACATGTGTTTTTATTTTCAACGCGGGAAAATAAACAAGAATAACAACTAAAATAATTTAGGCTTAAATTATTCATGCAACAGTTAATTAGTTTCTTTAATTATAGTGTAGTAACTTTGTAGGCCACTGGAATTAAGTTTTGTTGTGAAACGTGATGGTAAAAATGAAGGCAAAATAATTCAGTAGTCATGTTTAATGTGTAAGTACATCTCTTGCCACCTAGCTAAATGACTGAACTATGTTCACAAAGTAACACATTCATGGAAGTACTCAAGTAAATTGAACAATCTAAACAGTTTAGGTTTAATAATTTAACTTAACCAGGAGTGCACTTCTTAGATTCTTGTTGGGCTATAAATGGTGTATTTTCAATGGGACATTGAAAGTTTGTGAATGTTAAATTGAAATCACTAAAATAAATGTTGAATGTTACATTTGCAAAACTAAATGTATACCTAATGATATTAAATTTGAAGGTGATGTAAATATTACCATATTGACAAAATATACAAGTTCACAACGTTCATTATTTTAAGTTTGTATTATAAAAAGTTATAAAAAAGTGTAATATTTCAATATATGAGTATATCTGACTATTGTTAACCAGGGCTGGCTCATCTGTATAGGCAACCTAAGTGGCTGAATAAGGCGCAAAATTGAGGATTTAAAAAAAATTTTGGTTATTTTGATTACGAATCAACGAATCTGAGGTGACCCCTCAGAATGTTTCAAGATCCATTTTTATTTTGCTGCTTTAGACACAGCTGCTAATGAGGTAAAAGAAAGATTTTCCCAGTTAAATAAAGTATCTGGTGTTTTTGGATTTTTGAACAACAAACCTGATCTTAAAAGCAAGACTACATCAGAGGTTAAGTCGTTGTGCAAAAACTTGGAAAAAGCATCAAGAATCGAAAAAGATGAAGGTTTGAATGAGGCTGACATTGCTGCTGTAGGACTGTGTTCTGAACTAAGAGCAATTTCTTATCATCTCCATGACTCAGTATCAAACCCTGAAGAAGTCCTAAACTACATTTACCAACATAATCTAGAAAAGGATTTCCAAGCATTTGTGTAGCCCTTCATATTTTGCTTCGTATTTTACTTTTCGTAGCAAATGCTGAACGAAGTTTTTGTAAACTTAAGCTAATTAAAACCTATCTGCGTATACAATGTGCCAAAAGAGTGTGGGTCTGGCGAAAATTACTATTATTGAAAGTGAGATAGAAAGACAGTTAGACTCAAAAGCCCTCATATAAGAATTTGCTAAACAGAAAGCAAGGAAAGTACTGTTAATCAGTATTTAAGTGAGTTTTAGAAAACAATAATCCATTATAAAGAAATATCAAGTATACGCTTTGTGTATTTTTTGTAAGTGTTATAAAAACAGAAAAATTATCTGTAATCTAACTGTGAGTTTCTGCTTCTTATTGAGATAACTGTACATAATGCTGTTATAAAACCCATATACCAGTACCTAATGTAAAGCTGTATGATATGTAGCTTTTCTAATACTAATGTAGATTTCTAATTATTTATCTAGTGTAAGTCGTCAAAACAAAAGACAAAATACAAAGTTGTTAGAACTACTTTTTCAACTAGGTATCATAATACATTGAGGTTTGTGGATATTAAAGTATATGTATTTTATGTAAAATTGACATTAGTTTTATTTACATATCCCAGTCATTAATCAAAGGTTATAAAATCAAATTCTTTGTTATAACAATTATTAACAAAAATGTTTTTCCGAAGTTTCATACCCATCAGGCCCCGTCGAAGGCAGTTTAATGAGGACGCAGAATTTGTTTTCGTCCAGGGCGCCAAAAACCCTAGAGCCGGCCCTGTTGGTAATAGATGTTGCACTTTTGGGAAACAGCTTGAATTTTTAGTTTAATATAAAAAATGAAACTGCTTCAAATTTTAAGAGTAATATAACAAAAATACTAAAAACATTTCATTCATTTTGATTTAATTTTTACTACATTTTGATATCTTTGCAGATCACAACTCTTATGCTGCAGGAGAATTTTCAATTTAAAACTTTGATCACTTTTCAGTGGATAAATGTGTAAGTTTTGTTTTAGTGATGTGTGTGATGTACAATGGGTGTAATGTAGTGTAAATGTGGTTTAACAAACTTTGAAAATAGACCAGAGAGGCTGAAACTGCGGACAGTTCATCGACTACAGCAACAAGATCACTGTATTAATAGCACAAATCTTATTAAAACATTTCAACTAACTGATTGGTCCAGATTAACAACTGTGTGTAATTTATACAAATGTGATACTTTTGTGTGATATCTAAACTACGAGTATAATATGTTTAAAGAGTTGTAGACATACCTCCAAGCATTGGGTACAAGAATGTTGTCACTGTATCTCTGCCTAAAGGACTCTCTGCGATACAAGTAAAGCCTCCCATATCTGACCAGTTGACTTTAGAAATAAACAGGTCTCCGGAATCTAATAACTGTAAAAATAATAGAGTTTAACATTATCAATATAATTTAAGACTACATGCTAAATAAAATTTTATATAATATGACAGAGATTTATTGGTTTCTTTGCTGTTATTTTTATAATGAAATAATTATTTAAGGGAAATCACATTGCACAAAGAAACAATTATAAAACAACTACCTAACATTCTGCATTTTAAAGAAAAAAGTATTTACAGTTTAGCAAACTTTAAAACTGACTATAAATTAACTGTAAAAAAGTTAATATAAACCCGTAATAATGTGATGTTCGAGAAGAACTCCATTATTGTAATAAAGTAGATAAGGAAAACTAGCCTCAAAACTTACCTTATATCTCGGATCTGGTTTTGTCTTTATTGAAATTAAATTGTTCTCTTTGTCAAGCCAATATACTTGTGGAGCAGGGTTTCCAACAGCCACACAAGGTAGTAATACATCACTGCCAATGGTGTCCATATTTATAGGACTCCAAGTTATAATACGTGGAGAGCTTGACATTCCTTGGGAACATTGCGGAGACATTAAGCTTGTTACATTTTCTGCAAAAAATACAATTTCAATTATTTTAGTTTTGTTTAATATTACTGAGACTCAAAATCATACAATTTTGTTTTCATTAATAAAGATAATATGGGTGTTCATGGTTGGGCAAGAGCTTGAGACAGAAGTGTGCAAAAATTAATGTAAATATATTTTGTTTAAATTGTTTGTACTAAGCATAAGTAATACACAATTAAGTCAATAACATTTTTTAAATTCAATTTTCAAAATAAGTTATTCCACAAGAAATTGTAAGGGTGATGGGTTATCGTTGCCTGATATCTACTTTTTTCAACTAAACATTAATAGTCTTCACTCAGATTCGAACCAGATTCCTTGAGTTTTGGAATTAGGTACCTCATCTCTTAATAACTAGGCTGTCCACACAAAATAAAAACCTGCACTTAATTTAGTTTGTAAATTTGTGAAAACAGTTCTTTGGGGAATGTTGGCAAAACTTTATATGGGGATACAATAATATAATTATTGAAAACTGATTCTAAATTCTTTCAGGTTAGTTATTTAACACAAATATTTTTAAGTAAAATGATGTAGACATCTGTAATTAATTTCTGCTACCAACAGTATTGAGTATTATCTATTTGATTTTGAACAGTTACTTTGTTGTTTTAATTAGTTTTAGAAAAGTATTGAACATAAAAGAGTAGATGCTGTTATTATTTTTAGATTCCTTAATTGTGGCAAATTTTAACTATTATGATAAAATTTAAGTCTCACAAAATCAAAAAAATGTTGCTTTCATTATCTTAAAACTGTAGTAAGTTTATAGGTGTATAAATAGTTCTGCCTCTGATATTATCAGGTTTATACGTTATAAACATTGGGGATAGTTACGTAAATAACAATAATTTTAAAGTAAAATATTTCCAAAGAAATTAAGTAAATCTTACAAGATAGAAAGATATATGGCAATACTGACCTTGGACATATAATTTAGCAGGAAGGGAAGTTGTAGTTTCTGAACCAGACTGAGCGACACAAGTATAGCTTCCTTGGTGGCGAGGTGTTACACAGTCAATAATGAGGATAGACTTCACTGTGCCTAAGCGAACTCCTCCAATAGTGTTTGACTCAAGAATTGTCTGCAATAATAAGTTAAAGTTGACAAACAATTTACAAGCATTATTCTTTAAACATTTATAATTTTACAAAAATCAGTCATAATCATCAAAACTATTGCACATATTTAGGATACATTTAAACCATGAATCCTTTTTGGATACTATCAACGATTCATTTTCTATTTTCGACCATAAACGTTTTTGTAATTTAGATTTTTGTTATGAGTTTGAAAATCATAAATGAAGTACCGGTATTATTTTGTTTGAATTGAAAACCATTTAGCCTGAATTTTTTTACATTTGTTGTGAATTAAAATAAAGTTCACTAATTAAGTTCATGAATCCTTTAGGTTTATTCAATTTATTAAAAACATAACTTTAAATAGAAAATATGTTTGTATTGTTAATGAACCAATTATTAAAAATGACAATCTTACCCAATCGCCTAAAATAGTAACTTTTGTTACGAAAAATGGGTACATTGTATCATATGTTCAAATAAATATATAACAAGATCTTACCTGTGAAACTGGTTGTACACCATGTAACCATTGAACACTGGGGGGTGGACTACCACTGGCTTCACACTCGAGTTCTATTTGACTGCCAGCAGTAACTCTTGACATTCTTGGGCCACTGTGCTTTACTTTTACCCACTCTCGAATTTGTTGGTTGCTCCTCGGTACTGTAAAATATTGCAATTCATTAGTTGTTGAAATCTAGATAGATTTATCATGAATTTAACATGTTTTGTTGGTTGCTCCTTGGTACTTTTGTTGATATTAAAATATATTTAAAGTGTAGTTTCTACTGCTGCTATCCCCAATAATAAAAATATTAATATTTCAAATCAGAAAGTTTGTTTGGTTATGTTTGTTTAAAGAATTTATTAAAAGTTCTTGTTATTTGAAATTATTCTGCTGAAATTTTACACTCAATAAGAACATTGCTAAACTTTTAAAAAATTTCTGTTTTTTTATGCGAATTATTATACACAGTTCATTTGAAGTACCGGTAACACATGCTTGTGGTTATTTCCTTTTTTTAAATATGTAGTTACTCACTACATCTTAAATAATTACACTTATGTTTTATTTACAAATATTGTTTAGATTTATAGACAGCCCAAGAAACTTTTAATTTTCAAAGTAGGAAAGTTCACACAGTCAAGCTCTTTAAAATGTGTCAAAAATGATTACTTTGAGCAAAACAATGACTAAAATGGAATAATTCAGTACATAGTTTAACATTGGTATTTTGCATGATAAACATAAATATTGCTTCAGAGTAGCAGAAGAAATAATATATGTAGAAACAAATTTGTGTTTTATTTGCAAAGTACAAACAAGTAAACTCATTTAAATATGATTAGTATTTATATACTTTTGAGTATGAAATGAAGAGGGACAGAGAATGCAAATTAACACTTTAAAAGATACCAAATGCCAGCTGACATCACAATCACGTTAGTTGAGCCAAATATACCGGGTGTCCCACGAAAAGGTCCCTATTTTTGAATTAATATATTAGATGCACTGAACACTCTACAAACCTGAAACTCAACAGTCCTAACATACACATATGTAAAAGAAATACACCTGAGTATCAGTTAATTCTGACACATTAGGACAAAATGGCGGGATATCAAAGAAATAGTACCTTTTCGTTAAAATAGTTTTATTTGCTTAAGTGTTACAACATAATTATTGAATTTTAACGATGTTACTAAGCACTAAACAACGTTAGGGAATTAAAGATATAAGTAACTCATAAATAAATTAAATCTATTTGATCCATAAACCTTATTCAAACTGATGTCCATCGATCGCAATGCACTGATGACAACGAAATAGAAAACAGTCATAAGCTTTGCTGAACAACTCTCGAGGTATCAACAACAGTTCCTCTTCGATCAACCTCATTAGTTCATCGTCTGTCGCAATGTTATGACAATAAACCTTCTCCTTCAAAAAGCCCCACAAAAAAAAGTCACAAACAGTCAAGTCTGGAGACCTTGGGGGCCAGTCCATGAAGCTGCTGCCACGACCTATCCAACGGTTAGGAATATTTTGGTCCAAAACTGCTTTGGCCACATTAGCATAATGCGGAGGAGCTCCATCCTGTTGGAAAAAAACGTCTTTCATCTCAGGCTGAGAAAGATGAGGAACTATGTGATTGCTTAAAACTGATGCATACCTTTCTCCAGTCATTATTTGTCGGGATATGTCATACAACAAATCACCATCCTTGGTAACAGCAGCCCAAACTGTTATACCTGTTGATTTTAATTTCTCTTCTTGTAAGATATGTGGATTTTTTGTGTTATAGTAATGACAATTATGCCTGTTTACAGTTCCTGTTCGATAAAATGTCACTTCATCTGAAAACACGATTCCTTCATGCCATTTGCTATCTACGTCAGTCTTTTCAATTATTTTCGAACAAAATTCCAATCATCTGTCAGGATCATCTTCAAGCAGTCCGTGAACTAAATGAGTTTTATAATGTTTGATTTTGTTCTTTTTGACATACTTTTGGACAGTTGACTTCGGTATCCCTGTAGCAGATTCCACCTTTCTTACTGAATTATGCGTATTTGGAGATTCCATGAAAGCAGCATATACGATTTCTTCATTTTCTATGTTGGAGGATCTATGGTATTTTTTTTGTATTGACCCCGTTTCTAGTAAGATAGTCTTCCACTTACGAATAGATTTCCTAGACGGTGGAACTCACCTGGGTACCTTTCCCTAAAACACCTTATTGTTTCATAATCATTTTCAAAGGCAATAGCCCAGGAACAACATTTCACTTTTTGCTCAGTTGAAAACGGCATGGTACATAAGACACTTTACAATGCAACTTAATAACAAATGCCAATGTTTATTACCAAATATGTTCATTGTTGTGGATACACGCAGTCAGCTGATAGATTTAAAATAGTCTAAACAGCTGTAGCTGTTCCTATTCTAAATAAAAGTAGGTTTACCCTTAAAATACTATTGCTGATTTTGTTTTTTTGTTTTTCCGCCATTTTGTTTGGATCAGTCAGAATTAACTGATACTCAGGGGTATTTCTTTTACATATGTGTTAGTCACGACTGTAGAATTTCAAGTCTGTAGCGCGCTCTATACGTCTGTCATATCAATTCAAAAATAGGGACCTCTTCGTGGGACACCCGGTACATATCTGGTGCAATTTCTATCACAGTTTACAATCTGTATTCAAAGAAATCATTCATTCAAGGTTTAAGGGCATAGGGTAATTATATTAATTGGCTGTTTTATGATTGGAAAAGCAATATTTAATGAATGGAGTTCATTTAACAACAAAGGAAATACTATCATATTAGTTTGTTTTCAGTGTAAATTAATTACAAATTTGTGTGAATATGGTTTGAAGTTTCATTGACTGAAATTGCTAAACCTAATTGTTTAGTAAAGTAGATTTATTTGGTTAAATTAGAAATAAAAAAAGTTTATTTCGGACAAGTTATTTTTAGTCATATTGTAACAGTTAAATATAATCTCTTTCTCTTTCCTGACAAAAAGTATGCTTTCTAAACAAGAACACATAACTAAATTAACTCTTTACTATGTACATATTATAGTTTAACTCTATATAAGATCTTAATGTTGTTTTATTACTCTCATTCATTCTTTTAATCTAGCTTTATTATGCAAATTTTAATAAATTATACAGCTCAGATAGTTTCTGCTTCTTGTGCAACATTTTCAGTGCCATGCTATCACTGAACTTTTAACCATTAGTTTCCTGTTTGATAAGAATGAATGTCTAACTGTTTTCCTAGAATCTTTGATAAGATGTAGTATGTGAACCAAATTATAATAGACTCACTGACCTACACCAGTAACTTAGGACTAGTTTTTAATAACTTTGTTCAAGGATTTAGTACAAAAATAGTACTTTCCAATAAAAATATTTGCTTTGAATAGTTGAGCATATGTTTTCTCTCCAAAATGTAAGGATGCAAAAAGACTCAGGCCTATATATGTTTACTAGTTGTATACATTTATTAACCATTATTGTTTTGTATTTAAAAAATGTAAACCCTTCTTTAAGAAAGACATAAATATCCCTCTGATATATGAAAAACCCTATTAATAACCGTAAAGATGCATTAGAAAGTACAAGATGGTAAATAATGCTGTATAGTACTATTAATAATATAAATTTATTATTTCCATTTTATCTTCGTTATTTCTGGCACCTGTTTAAAAATAATAAAATATTAGTTATGTTTTTAACTCACCTTCATAACTTGCAACTGGCGACAGCGAATTCTGAAAAAAAAAGACATTTTATCAGTAAAATAAAGAAGATTAACAACATAAATAAATTACTAATAGCCTACAGTCTTAGGTGTATTTCATAATTCGAAAAAAATTTAGGTCTACTTTGTTTCAAAACGGGAAGGATTAAGTTACCCATTTTACAATTATTACACATTGCAAGAATAATTTTGTATGATTCAAGGGTAAATAATATTATTTTAATTCTTGAAATACTTATTCAAAATTTATTAAAGTCATGTAATACTTTTGCAATTAGATCAAGATAGACGAGATTAAAAATGCAGGAGAATAAAACAACAACAACAAATATAGCACTTTAGGCTTTGCACGTTTAAACTAAATTTAAAATTAATTGTAGTCTGAAAATAAATAGAAAATACCACATAGATTCAAAAATGTTGATTCAATTTTTAAAATATTCTTTAAAATATTATAATTTTAAAATTTTGAATTACATAGCAAATGAGATATGTTATGGGATGTTGTAGAATAAATAGTACTAAAATATGCATAATTTTATTTTTAAGAAGTTGGCCTATTATTAAAAAAATAAAATATACAGTTTTTCAGAGTTCAAACAAAATAGTATTTATTAATATAAAATACCCTTTTATATTGTTTAGATAAATTCGCCTAAGCCTATTGAAACATTAAAATATTATGAATAAAGGATATTACCTCTTCAATAGGCCTAACCAAACTTCTAAAGCCAGGGATTCTTGCTGCGTTGAGGTAGGTAATACAGAACGCTGAAAATAACGCAACAATTGCGCTGGATACTAATAAGCACTTCATCTGAAAACAGAAAATAAACACGTTGTAGGCTAGTAACTACAAACAACTACGGCTATGGCTGAATGAACACTACATCTACCGAAGAATTCGCCAAGTCAGATTGGCAAGTAATATTTTGCAATGCCTACTAGTTCGTGATCGGCGTCGAATGACAAACCTTTCGATAGTATTACTGAATGTATTTTTAGGTAATAGCTGTGCTTAGGAAAATGCTAGAAGCTCATGTTCCTGCTATACAATAAGCAACACTAGAAACTTTCGAAACAATATTAGATTAAATTTCATTTCAGAATTGTCTGGAACCAAATAATAACAATCACATTAAACTAGGCTTAGAACATCATTCACAGTTAAAATAGCCTATGTTACCAAATTTATTATTTATTTATTATAAATAATAATTTCTTTACAGTAAACTATTTTACTAAAATACTGTTGACATTTTAAAACAATAAAAAATTGTTTTGTGCTTTTAACATTTTGTAGTTTCTATCATATAGTCTATATTTATTAGAATAAGAAGGAAATTATTTGTCAGAGTTTGAATTTAAGAAGCTTTCAAAAGTAGTAAACAAATAGATTTTCTAAAATTCAGCGCCGCATCGACAGAAAAAGATTAAATCATTTTATCGGCCGCATATAAGACCCAAGAATGTCCGAGTGGGATTTCACTTTTTCTTTTTATTTTATTTTTTCAAGAATGTGACCATTTTTATGTTTGACTTTTTTATTTTATTAGAAGTAAAATAAGTTAATGCGTAATTCAGAGACTTAGCCTTACTTATCGAATTATTCAAGAGTAAGTTTAATTACCTTCAATAACCTAATAAAACATAATACTTTTCTTTATTTGTAAATTTTACATACATACTGAAATTTTATCTTATTTTACAATCATAATATTTATTGTGTTTGGATCAAAATTATATTTTACCATCTTGATCACTAATTATAAAGATCGCATTAATTGTTAAATAAATGACTTGAATTTAGAATAAATCTTTTGAAGTTCTTTTATTGCTTGTAATTTTAAAATAATTTCAAACTTTTGAATTAATTACGTTGTAAAAATCAAATTCCTGTACTTAGAAACTCTTAAAACATTAATTACGTTACGAGGTACTCTATATACACGCGTAGTTGGAATCATTATGTTCTAACGTATTTAAAAAGATATTTATTGTATAGGTCTAGCATTAAGAATACATTTATGAAATAAAATATCACAGAAGTCGCCTACAATCTTACGGTAAGCTTTATGCAAAACATATAAGTTAAAATATTGACTGCTTTCTTCCGTGATCTTATGATTCCTGAATGTAGAATCTATGAATATTTACCCTAATATATTAAAACAATAACAAGAATGACACCGTCTGCTTACCAACCCTGTTATGCAATTCAATATTTACAATAGATTATAACTATAATGTATGAGTTTATTTTATATCCGGTTGGCCCCAATTTCGCACGTGATTGTCACGTAATTTTATTTTCAAGAAGCCTTAAATTGCTTCTCTCACGCCAGAAGTTCAGAGCTGGAGGACAAGAATCTCATAAAATTGCGTCTGTGACAAGGTTCTATAGATTTTCTAGTTATGCAATACGTATATATTTGGTCTTATCGGATAATCAAAATTGCGTGGACAAATTGGATGTACACATTAACACTATTTTCTATTGTAGGGTTATAAAAACCGTAAAAGCAAGTATCTGATTTATTTGAAATTGATCTGATTAATCTGAGTTATTGCACATTTTAAAACAACCTTTGATTTTTTATGAAGATCTCAAGTCGCAATTGGGTCATGCAATTTAACTGCTGGTTTTAAGATTGATACTGGTTGTAATGTCAAAACACGGGTAAGAAAATAAAAATAAAAACTTTCTTTGTCCAGTAAACGTTACAGTAAAGTCTTTAAATAATATTTTCTCTTCTCTAACAAATATCACAAATAAGTAAACCTTTATGTTTAAAATTATAAAACGATATACGATTTACAAAACGATAATTAATTATTCTAACATTTAAATTTGATTTATTTTGAGTGTTGTAAAACAACTGAGTTTTCTATTGCGTTTGAATTCTCATTGACCACTGATAGTCACAAGCTTCAACTACAACAATAATTAATTCATAAACTTCTTGCTAGAAGGATTCTTCTACTCAAATCAAACCAGTTGTTTCCTACGTTTTATTTTAACCCGACAAGCAGGTTTAAACCGTGTGAAGAGAGAAACAGCCTACGGTCGGCAATTAAATTATTTAATCTTTTTCGAATTCAGACTACATGGTGGAGAAATAATTTTAGGATAAAAGTAATTTATATTACATTTTATTTACCTATGTAAGTTTACATCTTTTATAATTTCAAATGTAACAATTTAGAAAACAATTTTTTTAAATTACTATTGCCTTAACTACATTTTTTGAATTTGCACAGTTAAGGAGGTCTTATTGTAATTTTAATAACATAATTTAGGTTATATTTAACAACTATTAGAAAAATTAATTTAATAAATTATTTTATGCAATATCCGATAAATTACTTTAAACTACGTTTATAACAAAACTTTTTTTCAAAAATCTGGCTGGTATTTTATTTACTTAAATGTTTTCAGAAAATCACCATATAACAACTTATTATAAACTCACATACTTACAACTGCAGTGTAAACGCAGATGGCTAGGTTCTTCGACTGTAGTTAAATAATGAATTCATACACTTATATATAGGCCTACTTACGTAAAGTAATCTTTTACGAATAAAATTTAATTAGCTTTTTTATCGGATGTTTTTTCACGTGATGTATTAATGGTCATCATTCAACAGATAGACTGTATTCAAGTTTTTATAAAAAATCATGTATTTAGAATTGATTAGGTTAAACGGTTAGTACTATTATTAACAATATCTTGTCGAGATTATGAACTTTAATCATTGAGCTTCTAAATCTGTGATGTATTTTTATAAAGATATTGCGCAAGACTAGGTGGGCAAGTTGCGCTCAATCTATTTTTAATATAATTTTTTTATGGATTTGCAAATTTATTAACGTGGATTTGCATTGCACTGTTAAAGTACAAGTTTTACGTTGTCACATAAATCACGAAGGCAATGCATAGTTCACGTAAATATCAATGGCATAACTTCCGTCAATATGAGTCTAGTAGTGAAGAGGTTAATAAAATTATATCGTGTAACCTTTCATACTTGTATTACGCGCAACTTTATCAAGGTGCTTGAAAATTAGATAGACTATTCTACACTAATATTCTAAAGAGGTAAAATTTGTTTGTTTGTTAGTATGTAGGGGGTAATCTCTGGAACTAGTGAACCGATTGAAAAAATAGTTTTACTAATAAAAAGCTACACTATCCCTGAGTACATAGGCTATAATTCATTTTGATAAAAACATTTTTTATTTCAATATTTGTAAATTTAGTCCGAAAAAATCTTAGGTTAGGCCTAGATCGATGAACCAGCACATGTATTAACATTTATTACTATAGCAACCAATTGAATAAAATAACAGATAAAACACCTGTTTGCTAAAATATTTCTATTAACAGCTGATTTCAAACTTTGAAGCAATTATTATTTGTATTTATACTAACTTTTAGATTAGGTTTTTACTGACTTGATCCTTGCTGGTTATTTTAACCTTTATTATAACTGTTGTAACCTAAAATATACGAAATATTTTGATTTGAACATTTAACATTATTTATCAGCTTTGCTTTGGGGGTTATTATTAATCCTACACCTTTTTATAAAGTAAACATAACATGATTATGTGTATAGAAGGTTCCAACGGGGTTGGCGTGCGTATCACTGGGTTTCCCCTAGTATTAAATAATACAATTTTGTATATAAAATATCAATCTATCTTCTTATTATTTCTACTGAGTTGCGAACTCAATTTCATGAAGAATGCAAAGATAGTTGCCAATTTTGTTATTAAACGTGTTTATTATTATGCAAAATTGAGCTCAACATTATATTCAAAAGTAAGTAATCACCAAACATTATTTGACAAAAATATTTAACTAGGATCTAGGATCCATTAAGTCCGGTTAGACCATTTGTTATTTATTGTCATAGCAACCAGTTGAACTGGTTGAACACAATATCAGATAAAACAGCTGATTAAGATGAGCAGCTTTGATATAACTCGAAATAATTTTAAGTTAGGCCTATTCTGGATCAATATGAATGAATAATTCATAATCGAGAATTTGGCCTGCAATACTTTAAACTAATTATTTATTTGATTCGACAAAGGAAATAGGCTAATACAAAAGCCAAATTATAAAACTGCAAATAATGTAGTCAATAGAAGGATGGTTAAATTTTTTGAAACCGAATATATATATATATATATATATATATATATATATATAAAATCCAGTGTTTGTCTGTCTGTCTGTTTGCTGTTTGTCCTTTATCCGCGTTACCAAACAGTCCATCCGATTGCTTTGAAATTTTACATAGTAACACAGGTTAACCCTGGGAAGGTTTTAGGCCATTTACCGAAATCCTAGGACATTATTGCTGTGTCCCACTGGACTTCAAAATTTCAATGTTGATCTTATGGAAGAAAGATTTCTTTTGATTTTATCAGGGGCACAAAAAAAGCTGTTCGTATAAAAAGCATAGCAACTAACACCTCTTGTTTGTTTACATTCATTACTATAGCAACATTACTTAGCAAATTTGAAGAGTATTAGATTTTTGAGGTTACATTGACAAACTAAAAACAAATACAAACAAAAATCAACGAAAAATGCTTACTATATTTCAATTCAATACAAACATTGGTTGTTACATACCTATAATAATAATAATAATAATACCTATTATATATAAAGCAGCTGATTTGGATCAAAAACTTAACATAATTTTAGGGTAGGCCTACAATGAACCAAAACACCAATAATTGGGCTAATTATTAGAATCAGATTTTTTACAATTCTTCACAACAACCAGTTTTTTTAGATTAGGTAAAAGCAAACAAAAGGTTTACTGTATTGTCTATAAAGGTTTACAAACTATAAATCTAAATTTGTGTAGTAGGGTATAAGTTATTCTTAAGTGGCATAAAAATCATTTTGCAATTTGATTACTTAATTCAATGTAATGGAAATGGAATAACTTTACTACCCTTTAAATTAAATCAAGCAATGCAAAGCATTGCTGGGTCCACTAGCACCTAATAAAATACACAATTTGTTTGATAGGCTTACATTGCTTAAATACCACGTTTACAAATTAATAATTTAAATTATGAGTAGGTTCTTATTGTGTGTGTTATAGCACCAATACAAATTATTTATACATTATAAGTACGGTAACAAGTTCTACAACATCTAAAGAATAGGCTACGGTAAATGAATTATTTCCTTCTCAATTGACTCAAAATTTTGCCCATCCTTGCCAATGATATACCCTTTCAAACAATACGAAACTTGGACACTTTTCTACAAGTTTTCAAACCTAATTGTACAAGTCTACTATACAGTTGATTGGTTAATATTTCCCTCAAAGGTGATTATGGAAACACCAACTCCTGTAAATCTGATTGCCTTAATGTTAACAGATATCATATCAGACATAATGGCCAAATTTTATTAACAACAAGTTTTTATCGACTTACCTTTTTGTATGCAAACTGTTAATAAGTTTGCTAGAAAAAATATATAGTTCTTCAACTCTCCTTTTCAATACATATACTACTTCTTATTTATAATAATTCGACCACGCAGCAAATTTCCAAAATTAAATCTATAGGCCTATGTTTTAGGGTTTCAACCAACAATTTGGGAATAGGTCTATTTACAACGGTGCTGAATAGCTGCAACATGGTTCGCACGCCATTCCGCATATTTGGAGTATCTTCAATACACAAAGCATTCAGCATATTGGGAGTATCTTCAATACATAAAGCATTGCGTGCTTCGCACGCCATTCCGCATATTGGGAGTATCTTCAATACACAAAGTATTGAGTGCTTCGCACGCCAACCCCCGTATTAGGAGTATCTTCATACAAACGCAAAAACAAATTCATTCTCTTAGGAAAAATCTAAAAAAATAGTTACTTCCGGTCAAAAAACGTGCTTCCGATTGTTGGATTTTTTGGCTAACGAATTAGTCCGAGCGATGTAGACAACCAACATGTATACCAAATCAAGTCGGGCTTAAAATGCGGCCGCTAGAGTGCGAACACATATATACATTATATAATATATGATTTTTAATGACACCCCAAAACGTGTTCTGGGGACTATGATCGTTGCTCATTTGCTACTCCCGACCTTGGGTCTTACCATAAGGGCCACTGTAATAGCTCATTTTTCCTATGAAAATTCGCTAAAAAGCAATTATAATGGTATATTCTACATATAAATTTTAATATTCTACATACCTAATCATTTATTAAATTTATTCGGCACTAATTTCTGACATTGTTTCTGATCATTTGTCTCAATAATTTTTTTTTGAAATATTATTCAAGGATTACTGAAACAAATACATTATCAGTAAAAAGTTTTAAAAATAAAAATTTGTTCATAGAAATATAACAGAATTCTTTCAAAATAGAAAGTGAAACTATGAAAGTTGTATGTAACCCATCAATAAAACTTATTGATTTCTTATAAAAGTAAAAAGTATACCTTCAATATAACATCTTATTCTACTGATATTATGTGATGATTGTGTTTCTGACATTGAAACAGATGTGAAGAGGGTACAATTACGCCGACAATTGAAAAGAACGGCACTCAGGAAAGCACCAGACATCGTAAATTACTATTGGCGACACTGACTTTGACGTTTAAAGTCTACGGAATTTTTCCTACGAATTTGGTTGGGGAAATTCCGAAAACCACCAGTTTGAAATAAACCGACAAAACAATGCCAGGAGTGCCAACATACAGGAGTGTAATAAATGATTTCTTAGAAGGTGCGATGATAGTTAAAGAAACAAAGCACAATTACAAATAATTTGTCTCGATCAACCAGACTTTTCCCTTATGAGATCGACGCGCACTTAGTCAAACTAATTTATAGAGTTTTAGGCTCTTTTCACTTTTACCTCTCTGGTGAATTTAATTTTTCATGACAGATTAAAATGTCAAGTTTCGTAAATTTGTTAAATCGGAGGCAGGCTGCTGTTAAAAAAAAAACTCAAAACTATTTAGAAAACGAGTTTCATAAGATTGTGCACCAAAGAAAGTTTGACTTTTCACTACTATTTTAAATAGGGCTAGTAGTTTCCCGAAGGTGAACAAAATTATGGTCTATGTGTAATTAACGCCTTAAAGTCAACTATATTGTACTAGGCTGAAATCGAATAAATTTGTATTATTTTTTTTTTATAAACGTAAAATGTTTAAGCTTTTGGATACATCTTCGGTAAGGGCTGTGCACCACATTTTACGTATTTAAAAAAATGTCAAAATACTTTGTGCCCGCTAGTAATCACAATTCCATTTTATGTTATGCATTTATTTTTCGAAAAGTTTTACTAGTTCAGACTGATGAAGTCGTGTCCTTTAGCGACTATCAAGGTCATAAATTATTCAAAGAGATTTTTTCTGAAGAGGTTAGGCCTTATCGAAAACAAACAATGTGCATAGGTCAGGCCAGGGTTGGTTGTGTGACTGAAAGCACGTAGACACAGCCCTTCAATACTCGGTCAAACTATTTATATTTAGGCTAACTAGGCGAAACTAGATTCAGAGAAATATGATTCAGTTTATGTAGGTCATTGTGGGTCTGATAGCTATGCAGTTATAGAGTTTATTTGAGTCTTAGAAAATAATAAAGTTTAGCCGTGTTTAAAGGAAATATATGGGTTTTACAAAATGTTTTAACTACTAAGTCTTTTTTTGTTGTAATCGACATGTTATCAAATAAAAATTATCTACGGCAATATTGTAGCAAAATAAATATGTCCTAGCGTTAAAACCCCTAATTTTGTAACGATCGTTTCCGAAGATTGGATGCGAATTTGAATGAAATGAGTACAATAGTTTTTAAGTTAGATACTTAATAAATACTTAAAAGACATATTTTATAAACCACTTGTTTGCTGAAGAATTCAAGATAAATTAGGCTATATTTTGAATTATTTTCGCTAAATTCATAAAAAGTATTAATTATTTTTTTAAACTTAACAAAAATCATACATTTAAATACGAATCTTTTATTTATAATGGAAGATCCCAAACAATTCCTAACACTTGCAAACATAAACAAATTATATTTAAAAAATTTTAAGTTACGTGTTTTTAACCTCCAAGTGTTAAATTGGAATTTAGCTGCTTCTTAGCGGTGATAGTTAATCAAATCGCTTTGAAATTTTGCCATATAAAAACCACGTTTCAAACTTTATATTGTATCCATTCATTCGGAATGTAATGCACACCGTAAATACTATATGATATTTATAAGGCCGTTTGTTGACGACGCCGATTGTCAGCTGAGTTTGTGTAATTTTGGTTTAGTGAGCCTTCATATGGTGCGACGCCGGCTAAAAAAGAAACGGCAATACTCTAACACGATGGCGAATGCCAGAGCGTCGAGCGGCAGTGCATAAAAGCTGCCACGTGTTGCTTTTGTGTGAGAATTGGATTTTTTTTGCAGCCGGGCGTCCAGGCTGCACAAAACGCCTGGATTACGGCCTTAATTGAATTATTTAGTAATTAGTTTCTTTAAAATTTAGTTTAGTTGAAAAAATTTAAAAAAAAATTTTTGTTATATATTTTCTTACACTTTGTTTCTTGGAGAGATCCCCGTGGCCCCTCTGGATACGAATATGGTTGGAAGGGTGGCAACATGTTTGTAGTTTATAGAGTATAATAAGGATTGTAATCTTAGAGAATTCGAAATATTGTTCTATTCCAGAATTTGTTATTTAGCAACCTAAAGAAGAGGGTGACCAATTTCACTATACACTGTTAGTGGCATAGAAGGTGAAATTTTTGTATTATTTTTAAGTACATCACACTTATCGTTTCTAAAATATTCATAATAACGTTTGTGTTGAACAACTAAGATATACTTAAAGATTTTTCTTTATTTTGGCAAATTAATTAAGATTTTTTTTAGCGTGGCATATAAAGTGTTTCGTGTATTTAGTTAAAATAATTAAAGATTTAGATTCATTAGCCAAGGTAGAAAAAATAGATAAAACCGTACCTAAAATGTATGTATTTTAGTCATTTCGTACTGCTTTTTACATAATATCAGTGTCAGAATATTAGGTTAACTAGGCCGGGGTGCTAAAACAGCAAATACAAAATAACTGTGTAAATTAGAAAAGGTAGAAACAATAAAATATGTTAAACTTAAAACTAATTCTATATACAGAGTAATAGTAAATCAGGAGTTCCTGATTGCTAAGTCTCTATGTTCAAATAAATTATTCATAAGTTTACAAGTGCAACATAGATAGTTACTTGCACTCGCTATGGACAGAGTTTACTGCAACGTAATCCGTTAGATAGCGTCTTTCCATACTTTCCCACGCGATGCATAATGTTTCTGCTTAAAGTTTGTCCAGGGTTTCATCATCATTATCATACTTCCGTTTGCATTGATAACGGAGCTACTTAAAATCTTGAAGGCTTGAACATTGTCTATATTTATTAACTAGTAAATTATAGTTTATAGAAATGTAATCGTATCTATCGGTTTCCAGATAAGTTCATCTGTTATCTACAATGTGTCTAGCCACTCTGAAATGTAACAATTTATCTATTTCACTTTTTGAGCAAAGTATGCCTTTCGTGTCTTTTAAAAAATGCATGTCTTTATTGAAAATCTTCATTCTAACATAAAGTAATAGTAGTGTATTATGATGTAATTAAATCAAATTGTAATTATTGCAGGAATATAATTAGACAGCTTATCTAAAAAGATTAAAATATATAAACTATGGCATAAGACATATTATTATGTATTTATTTTATTGTTCAGAGATGTAATTTTTAGAGAAAAAAAATATACATGGAAATTATGACGGTTAAAACATGGGTAATGGTAGAAAAGGAACGTTTACGTTAAGCAACAAGTTAGTTCATCATCTTTATGTTTTGAATCAATGATGTACAACTTTAAACTGGTAAAAAGACTCGAAACAAATTGAATACGTACTGAACGATACGGTCAGAGAAATAATCTTTTCTTTGTGAACATGTTTTATAAAGTGACAAGATGTCAAACAAAATTGTTTACAATTTTGGTCTTCTCAGGGCCTAACAGTTGAATACTTTGTGCTAGCATAAGAGATTCCATAAGCCTGAATATTTGTGTGACTAGTCATAGAGAAATTCCTGATGGATGAGTCACTCAAAAGTAAAAGGGACCGACCCGTTCACGGAGGAAGGAAGTATTGTTCTGATAAATCGTGACCTTGACAACTTTGTTTCCGGACGGATGTTATCGACATTCCAACCTCCTACCTTTCTTCTAAAGCGGCATCACGCCATACCACGTGGTTAGCTGTTTGTTAGCCGTTTTGAAACGAGTAAGACTTTTAATTCTTATTAGTCAATCTCTTCCCGTTAACACTTATGTCTCCAACTTTATGTTTTTAAACTGTTAACAATTTTGATGTATGCAGTTTGTCAAACCTTTAAAAATTAAATAAATAGTTTCGAAAATTGCATTATTTTTATACAATAAAGATAAACCCCTAAGCAAACACAAGGTTATTCAAAGCAAAATACATTTTGTCACATAAAAAAAAGAAGAAAACAGCGCAATCATCTTTAAAAGGGAATTATTCCAAATTCATTCCAATTACGCTAAAAAATAGCTGTAGGAACTACAGAATGTCAGGACGACAAGCGAGGTAAAATCGGATGTTTCTTCCATAACGTACAACATATAGCACCTTGGTTTTTATTCCCACTTTAAAACATTTTGAAATATATAGTATTAACAGTATCTTACCTTTATTTGAGGGTCTTGTGAGTTCTATATTTTTGCTTAACGTTTTTAGCTTATGCCAGTTAGACAATGAAGGCTGGGGAGCAGAGTATAACGCTTGTATATTTTACGATATATTAGATAATTTTGGGTTCTTTAATTTATATTAAAAAAAAAATATATATTCTAAAAATGACTTATTTCTCACTCACGAAGAAACTATCAAACTAAATGTTTTGACAGTTGGTAAGTTGAACATATAATTTGATTTCAATCTGTTCTAACAATATGTATTTCGGTTCTTGTACAAGACCATGACGAATAAACGTAATAATTCCGGGGGGGGGGGACAATATTTACCAACTTTACCAGGGGGTGGCATGGAAAGTACCAATCTTCCCGGAGGAAAGTTTCTTTAAACATTAGCATTCAAAACTTGTATTTTGAGAGTTGAGACTTAGTGCTCTATTAGCTACTATTAGCTCTATTAGCTTAGTGCTATTTAATTTTTGCTACTATAAAGTCAAGCATGCCAATGTAGAAATGTTTTCTATACAAAGTTATTTGTTGTGTTTTAATGTTATTTTATTTTGAAGCTTGATTTTAAAATAAATAAACTATCATTTACTTTAATACTCAATAAAGGACTGTTTTCAAAGGCAAAGAGACATTTTTGATGTTAGATTTTTTTAAATTATATCTTTTACGTACTGTATAACAAAACTACTTAGCAGAATATCAAACTGCAAAAACGTACTTAATATGTATGGATATCGAATCGTTAAAATTTCTCCATTTACTCTATTACTAATTTTTTTCTTTCTGATTTCCCCTTAGCCCTCCCCTCCTAAATTCGCCCCTGGTATAAGATAAGGTTCACTGATAATGTTTAAGATGTAGGCCTACGCTACTCCAAACAACGGAAGTTAAAGGTTGAACTTTAAGATTAGTCTGTAATAATTTAGTTTCAGTTTTAGAAGTATCTTGCAATGTTAATTAACTTTAATAAAACACAAAACTCACAAAATGAAAAAAAAAAAGTAAATATTAACTTTATTTATTCAAGAAGGAAATATGTCTAACTTGTTCTAGTATTTTCAGAAGAAATGATGACTCCACAAAAACGTAATTAATGTCACATAGCCTCGAAACAATCCCAGGCCAAGATTATAATTTACATTATCACTATTATACCTAAAATGATTATAGTTGAGCTGAGTTTAATTATTAGGCGTAGGCCTAAGTTTTTTTAGGAATTAAAACTTATATTACTAACTAAATAATCTTTTTAATAGTCTATTACAATTTTATTATAGAAAACTATATCGTTAAATACATTTTGGTAAAATTAAATAATTTAAACTGAAGTTATCTGCAGACCTATTTCATAGCTATTATATTTTTGAGACCCACTGTTCTATGATTTAACGCTAGGTTTGAAGGATATCGTACGAGACGTGAGAAGAATCTAGCCCAGTTAGGAGGGAGAAGAGCCTCCGCGTTATAATGTGTAAGTTTAAATCCATCATCATCTCACTTTATAGGTTAATAAACTAAACAAGATCAAAGATTTCAACTGCTTTATCGGCCTGCGGAAGTCGTAAAGAAAACTAATGTGTAACTTAATCTTTCTTCTTCAAGGTTTGTCTACTCTTCAAACCGAAGTATAATAATTGTAGGTTATAAATACAGTATCGGTTTCTGAAATCAGTTACAATGAACTTATATCTAATCATTAATGTAGCCTATAGACAGATTGTATTGCATTAAAAAATTGAAATAAATTTTAGAACATCCTTACCGTACAATTAAGTCATTTATAACTTTCAAATATTTTCTTAGCTATGTATGAAAACTAGTTATAACTAGCATTAAGTCTTTCATCGAATCAACCATTAGTTGATTATTAAGTGAAACTATAGTTTAAAATAAGTAGCATACCACCGGGCAGACGTGCACTCCCTCAGAACGCGACTAAAGTAACTATTGTGTTACGATCTTCGCTCGGAGAAATTTATGTTTTGTGATATAATATGTACATTTTATGATGTTTTATATTATCATGAAGATGTTCGAACGACCGAAATTGCAATAGGTACACTCTAGCAAAGACATACCTAGAATAAATTGGATTAGTCGACATAATTACATAAAGAATTTATTGTTTAAATTAAATTTTTGTATAATTAATTTCTACTGGTCCAAGCTAAAAGAACTTTGAAGCTGGTGACTTATATCAGCTGTTTTATCTATTATTTTCAAGATTTTTTATTTCAAACGGGGAATTAACTGCAGCAGTGAATTTGGAAGTTTCTTTGTAAGTTTCACAATAAAAATGACACTTTTAGAATTTTTGTGTAAATATGTATACGTCTATTTAAAAATAAATTATAGCGATACAAAAATAGTCCAAATTGGTCGAGCCCCTAGTACTTTAGAAATAGTAGGTCTTGAAAAAATTATCTTTTCATATAGGTCTACTTAAGGAAAAATAAATTTAAACACTTTATAAATTAAGTGTTTCGTTTTACTTTTAACAATGAAAGAAACACCTACCCTGTAGAGCGTAATTTTCTTTAATTTTATTCGGTGGAATGTGATTCCAATGTATGCTAAGTTTATTATTTCCTAATATAATATGGATATGTCTACTTAACTGTTATAAGTCTTATCTATATATAATTTGCAATAAATTATCAAAACCAAAAAGTGACAAGTAAAATAACGACAAATTGTGTACATCTCTCAAAAGTTAAGCCCATGAATGATCCCCTTTCAATGTATTCAAATAACCTAAGTGATTCAAAACGTTGTAAACAGTTAAATCAAATTTAAAATATTTTTGTACATAATAAAATCCTAGATAATCATATACAGCATACCAATTACCTTAATAAGACAAGTACTGAAATATAAACCTCGTAAGGAACATGTCAACCACTTGCAGCTGGTCCGACTAAGACTGAAAGTTCTAACCATGTATTGTACTGTAAATATGTTTAACCAACAAATAGTCTGTTTAGAAACTTTGATAATGAGAGAAAATAAACTTTCAATTCGAGCCCTTATCTATCTAGTAACATTCACTATAAATGTTTTCTTTTATATGTGCGCGCGCATATTTACAAATATAATTTGTTATCAGGAAAACTAAACAAACAACACAATAATTGTATATTTGTAAACAAGATCAATTTTAAATTACTGCGCATCTGGTTCGTTTTAGGTGTTGGGAGCTGCTGGAACAAATGTTTGTGTAATTATTATTTTGGTTTTAAACCAAATAAAGCAGTTTCGTTCTTCGCTGTTAAGGTTTCTTTTCTTTTGAGTGGCTTAATTGTTACCGTTTTTGAGAACTGAGGTATAAATTAATTATATATGTAGTCAGCATAGATTGGTTTAAAAGATGAACTTTTGACAAATAATAAAACGAACTTATACTTTACGTCTTTCTGCAGTAAATTATTTTCCTTTTCGCAACTTGAGATGTAATTTTCAGAATTGTGTTTTATATTGTTACTATAATCTTGTAAGTATTTTTCAAACCACTATGAGTTTATATCTTACTACAAATCAATATAGTAATATAGTAATTTGATTATAAGTAGACTGAATGTGCTTAATATCTAAAATTACCGAGTTTGACAAACTACTAATCAGTGAATACAAGTTTTTAAAAGTCTAGGGTAAACCCTAAACAAAAGATTGTGATGAGGCACGGTTATTTATTTTCTATTCCTGTTAACTCAGATACTATAGTCAATTCATTCGCTCACTAATAAACAAAGAAATACAAGGCAATAAAAGTTTTATGAGTGACATTAGTCATCATCATCTTCAGTGATCTTTGAGCAACAATCAGGCGTGCTGCAAAAAGGGGAGTTTTGGGGGCTTAAGCCCCCCCCCCCCAAAGAAGACATAATCTAAAAAGAGTATCAATAAATAAACACAAAACAAGTTCAATAAAAATGACGGTGCTAAAAACTGCTTTTAATTTAATTTTTACTTTCGAACCCCCAGCTGATATATTTGTACAGACGATGACCTTTTTTCTAGGAAATAGAGTAGTGCTGCCAACTTAAGCACATTCTACTATTGAATGTTTGTAGAACACACTGTGACTAAAGACAAGAATTTCAGGCTATTTTTTTAATGCTTGCATTTTGGTTTTACAAAACAATTAAAATTAATATTATATATATGCTTAGATTGTGGAAACATACTGTAAGTTAGAACTTCAGGCTTTTTTTATTTTCATCGATTCACAATACACCGACATCGATGTAACGAATACATCTTGTTATACACATCGGATTGATTCAGTCGTGAACATCGACGTTTATATCGAATATCCGTAGTTTGATGTAAAGTAAATATACAATCATTAAGAATGTATGTGTTATTGAATTTTTTAAAGTGAAAATTGTGGGTGTTCCCGTTTTCTTATAAATATATATATTATTAAGTTGAAGGAATAGCGGAGTCCGGTAGTCGTGTTTATTTACGTTTGAATATGCATGCCGATATCATTGAATATTTCCCGAGTTGTGAATTGAGTTGAAGTTTAAAGTGTTTTATTTTCTGTTTATAATTACAGTAATTACATTAAATTTTGTAAATTAAATATTCTGTTTAAAAAAATACAGCTTTCGTTTTTTGACAAAAACAACACAAAAATATGCTTAATAGTGAAGGTATGATTTGGTTATTTAACATTGAAATTGGTACCCAACTTTGCCGTTTTGATTGTAGGGAGCCGAGCCTTAAGGAAATGTCAATCATTTTGTCAAATCGGACGGGTGCAAAGTGTCAATAGAACTGAAAATTCATAAAACCTGTCATATTATGTCGGACTATCTACACATGATAAAATCACTTAGCGGTCCCATCTCAGACGGTGTTGAGCGTTGGTGTGAAACACTTAAACTAACAATAGCCTACTAGGTAGTCTATTAGCTGAGTGTCGCTAAGTGCTCAAACATAAGTTATTCCAAAGTTGAATGTTAATGGCTAAAGTGTACAAACTCTTAGTTTACTTGAAGCACATTAATTTACCACTTTTTAAACCACGGTTAACTATGGGGCTTAAGACGATTTTAGGATATATTCTTTTAAACATTGGTTGTTTGCAAATATTGTTGGGGATTTTTAGTTTGATCGCAGGCGTAGGCAAGTTAGCGACAAGGTAAAAATCAAATGCTGTTAAACATTCTAATTATGGTGCTCCAAAGGTTTACAGTCCTGCCAAATAAGGGTTTATTAAAAAAATAAACTTTCAAATACTGACCTTTATAATTTCCTGCCCTAATAAAATCTATTTGAATTATACTAAAATGTACATAAAATAGTCAAATTATCTTAAGACTGACAGCTGTTTCGGCCTGCAAGTCCATTTTCATAGTTTCTATTGAACTTTACTTAGTTTATCATATGTTTTTTGGTTAATATAAGAGTATAGGTAAAATCCACAAATATTTTTATTTTAGCAAGAGTTAATGGGAACCCTATAACGAATAAAATAGTTTAGATCTAATTTGTAATAAATCAGGAGACGAGTAGGTTTCCCTACGGTGATCTGCCGCATCGGGTTTACTGCAAATATATTTATGACACAAACACGTTGTAATTTCAATATATTCATAGCTGCGAGAATAAATAATTTGCCCACGGAGCTGAACCACTGACGTGAGTTGAGCGAATTTCCAAAATTAAGTTTGTACATATTAGGGTTTCAACCAACAATTTGGGAAATAGGTTTACACAAGAAGGCGCTGAATAGCTGCGTGACGAAATATATTAGTAGAATTTGTTTGCACCTTAGACTCACGCGCTGCTTCGTTCCATTCGAAGCGGAAATACTCGATCTTGAGGCCTCTGTTTATGGACTGATTCGCTTCGCTCGCAACGTGTACAAGCTTGGCCGTTGGCCTCGGATCAGAAGATTGAACCGGGTACTTTTATTGTATTTTACGTTTTGATCGATTTAGGAGGAACCACGCTAGTTATAAAAGTTCGTGTAAAAAAAATATCCTACATATATTTTGTCAGATAAAACCCTGAAAAATGTTTCATTCTAGTACGAAAAATCTAAAAAAATAGTTACTAAAAACGTGCTTCCGGTTGGTGGTGGGGAAAATTTCAATGTAGTTGACCAATCTGTTCTTGAGATAAAAGTTATTTAGTGAAAAAACAAAATGGCGGCTGGGGGGAAAAAAGCGTTTCCGGACACTTGTAACTTTTTTCTCATTCTTATACGCTGAATCATATTCTAGAATATTGCAGAGCCATTACAAAATACCCTGTATAATGAATTGTATACGAGAGCACCTCAGTATACGGAATTCAACCCAACAGTAAATTCCACAAACGAACGTGTCTCAACATGAATCTTTAGGAGCCCTTTCCCAACCGTCCTCTCGCTCCTCCCCCGTGTGTTTGAACCTCATAAAACCTCAATATAACAAATCACTTGATATAACGATTTTGTTTAAAAACCCTAGCGACTCGTTACTCTGAATCCCATTCTATTAAGAAATTTTTATTTTTTATTTCCTTAAATTAAGCCTTTTTCAAAAGCATTTCAAACGCATTTTAAATAATCATAAAATATTTAGTTGTTTGGGTACCAAACTTTGCCCCTCCAAAATGTACAGAAACATGTTTCTTTGAATTATGGTTATTATAATCTTTGGGTGGTTAGCACGCTGTATAACTATGGCAAATTCTATTAAATTCTATTAGGATAACACTTTTTTGTTCTTGAAAATTTTGGCAGACGAGAGCTGTAGGTTTTCCTTTTAAACTCTAAAAAGCAAATTTTAAGAAACCTGAAAATATGGTTTGTTATAATTCAAAGGTACAAATACAACAACTTCTTTAAAATTATAAATTACCAGAAGTACGATGCACCATAAAATGGCTACATTGCTCTTAGAATGTGTAAGTATTTATAAACATACGTTTCATGTAAGTGACCTTGAACGTGCCGAGCACTCAACAATGTCACACGTTAGTTAGACAGAGATTGAGATTAAAATGACGTCACACAGTTTGTGTTCGGCATACATAGATTAATCTACAAACGCTCAATTCACTGTAATTTCTCAGTGTTCATTCGGTTTGGATTTTTATTAATTCCTATAACAACTAAGCATAATTTGTTGGCAAAGATCACTTGGCAAACAAGTGACTCTTTGAAACGCACGTGGGATTAAATATTTATCCTATAAACTACTAATTAGGCTTACTTATTTACAAGACAATTATACTGATCTATTAGATTGAGGGAGATTATCACACATCACGCATGTAATGAATTGCATTAAACTATTTATTCATAGTTGTATTCAAGCATATGCAAAATTATACTTCAATAGTATCCCCACAAAATTAAATGTTTCAAATAGATACTAAGATTTATACCAGTATTGACCACGACCCAGCACGTGTATATAATTATACGAGAATGTTGAAAAGTTATACAAATCTTACATAAATGAGAGCTGGTCAAGATTTTTTTTTAAATATTTCAACAAAGCTAAATGTTAAACTTTTGCACAGTGATATATTTAATAAATATGGAACTAAAGATCTTGCATCTGAATCACAATTTAAATTGTTTAAATATGTTGAAATGTAAACAAATATTTTTTAACAAGGTTAACATTGTAATGTTTAATTTTAAAGATACAAATCATCTTCCAATGTAATACATTGAGTTAAATTACTTTAATTCAATTTAATGAATATCGTTATAAAAATAAAATTAAAAATAATTTAAAAACTAAAATAAATTGCGACACTACCGCGTTATTTTAACTAATTAAAATTACACTCATTGATTTGTTTCAATAGTCCGATGTTTTTCGATTATAACCAAAAGATTTCATTTTTAATTAATTATTATTATTATTGCTAGGGAAGAACTGTTCGTTTCAAGATTTATATTATTGTAGACCCCACTCTTAAGAAGCCGGCTACAGCCATTCAAAAAATCGTTAAAGGTTTTGTGCACTAAGGAGCAGCGTGGGCTAGGCCTATCTTTTGCCCTTCACTAATTATTCCACCTTGATTTTCAGACGGACGCTTATACATCCGGCTAAAAATACACAAATAATTGATAACTTCAGCTGTGTTTATCAACAGGGTTTTTGTTAATCATTACTGTACCAAACTATTATTTACAACAATTGTAATAAAATAAAATTCTATATTCTATAACAGTGCGGAAGGGAGAGGTGTCAAAGGAATGTTTGCAATAAATCCTTGTACCTGATATTAAAATAATTTTGGTTGTAAAAAACGTACAAACTCCTTCAGACGATTCAATGAAACTTTTTAAGTATTAACACATTTTAACATATTTAAAACATATTACATTTTTAAAACAGAATTAAGTACCTAAACTTGTCAAAAGAATCTACATAATCGAATTTTGCTTGCACCCAAAATCAATTACAAACCATCTGTCATTACATCTGACTTAATTAAACATTTCGTAAATTCAATTACGCACTCGTTTGCAAAGTAATTCACAATTTAAGGCTAAATTAACTTTCAATCAGAATTAAACGTAAAATCGTGTTTATTAAACGTACAAAGCATAGCCTAACTTTCATACCCTACAGTTAATCGGATAAGGACATTTTCTGATTTGTGTTTCCTTTTATAATAACTTAACTTCCATAGCTATGTATTTCTTCAATACACATGGCTGGAAATACTTGTTAGAATTCTTGTATTACAAAATATTTGGCAAGAGCAACTTAAAAACATTTATGATCATTTAAAGATAAACAACTAAAGAAATGGAAGTCCTAGTCTATACGTTTTATAACTAACTGTTCATTTATGTAATTCATTTGCCAGTGTCATGAGAATTAAAATTAAATTTAATATCATGTTTTATTGAATGAAACGGGTTACCGTACGGCGAAATTGTGTATTTTTCTAAATTGAAGAAATTTAGACCTACAACTTTTATTATTACTTATGGCTGGTTATTTAAATCATACTATAAGTTTATACTACACAATTAATTAAAATTATAAACAGAATTATTTTATCATTGTATCACCGGTTCTTAACGTTTGAAATCAATTCTAAATAGGCTACACATTCCAATGCATTGGTCTAACACTAAAAAAAACTATTACATAATATGAAATTTCAACACTCATACAAAAAAACCCACAAATATGTAACAATAGTACTGGCTTAATGTTAAAATAAACAATCATACTCACTTTTATGAACAGTCGATATACTAATTAAATTTTAAAACCACCTGTTATACGAAATTTACGCACAGAAAAATTTAAATGAACCGTCACAAACTGAACAACACAAAACACTTATCTTGAAACTATGTTTAAATCTTAAAAATCTAATCTTATCTCGAAAGGTAAAGATAAGAAAGGTAAAGTGCGTACTTACGTTAGCGGGTCGACGGTCGTTTGGGTGCTGAGTGAGTGAAGCCGGTTGTCTTATAGTTGCGGGTCCTCCCCTCCACCTCCACCCTGATGGCAGGCTCAACGCGCGCAAATCACATATCATTCATTACTTGACATCCTCACACAAACTCAGATAAAGTGATAGGGTTTTAGGCAGTGTTCATATTACGGTTAGATTTACAGTGCAATGTGCATTAATTTCTGTAATAATTAATTATAATGTTTTAAATATAAAAAAAACCTATTGTCTCTAACCACTATGTGTTTTGTAGATTCATTGAAAATTAACTGAAACAGGTATAGGTAATGATTAAAATAATGTTTAAATTTACTCCAAATAGCACATAGTACATTTTTTATAACAGCTAGTACACTGCTTTCTTATTTCTGACTGCATTGTTATAGACAACAAATTTTAACATGAATTTTAATTGAATTTTTTATTTTGTCTTTGTATATACTTATATTAATTAGTATAATTATATGAACAAATCACACTTCATTGAGCACAACTGTGTATTTCGTATTTAAAAATAAAAATACAGATCTGAAATAGTTTAATAATTTGGAGAGTAATACCAGTTACAAAAAACAAAAAAGAAAAGATTTGTATCGGGTGTAGATTTTAGTAAAATAAAAAGGTCAATTATTTGTTTCTGAAAATGAGGTTAAAAACTTGATTTAATTGCTTTGTAAATTATTAATAACAAATAAAATGATTGATTCCAATCATACAACATACACAAGTTTCAACTTGTTTCCTTGCATTGCAGTAAGGTGTTTATAGACCAAAATCAGATAGTGGAACAAATAATTTCGAACTTCCCTTTAGGACCTTATTGTTTAGTACACTGCAGACCTATTTATCAAATGTCTGAAAACAGCAGATTCAAAATTAATTTCATAAAAAAACATTAAGTTTATATTTTTGTCAGATTTTGATCAAATCCATTTTTATTTTGAGGAAATGGCACAACAATTACAAATATTATTTTATAGACAGAATATAATGAAACTAATTTGATATATTTATAAGCCTAATTATGACACTTATAAATCCACTACAATTTTGACGTAACTCGTCTATTAAACTACTTTAAAATTTCAAAAGTGTTTCGGAAGGACTAAATGTCCTATTTATAAACGTTAACTGAATGCAAATCTGTGTAAAACTATCTTCCCGTTGCTATTATTAAGTATTCTCCGGGTTTTTAGGTTAAAGTGTTTGTTTAACTCCGATTGTTTAGTTCAGCACAGATACACAGCTCTATTTAATTGTTAGTGTAGTTTTTTTTTTTTGTTTAACGTTCTCGGTTTGTGCACAAAGACTAACGAAGGATAGCAAGAAGAGTAAGTCACGAAAAATCCAACGTAATTAGCTGAATTTGAATCCCAGTTTTGTGTAGCTGCTATTATTGTAAGGTTACTTCTAGAGAGTTAATATTTGGTACTACAGTATATCGCTTCTATGATGAAATGCATCAGTTGGGATGGGGGGGGGGTGTATATTCTTAAAATAAGTAAATAATGACATTGTTTAATAGGATGTATAAAAAAGATGAAATACAACAGATTAATATGTAAAGATATTGTAAGAAGGGGCATCTCACAACAATGTAATGAATGGTTATAGTATTTTTACTATCTACAAAATGAGACACTTGAAACTACATAAAATTTTCATACACAATTTTTATTTTTAGATAAGACTTTTGCGCTAATATAAGAATGTAGTTTGTAGACATTCTTCACTTTAACTTTTACGCAAATACCACCCCGTGCGTACAAAGAGTTGGTGTAATTTATGGGCCAATTTTAGGCTGAATTCCGGAGCACGAAATTTAAATTTCATCTTAACAGTTCAGATATGAACTCTCTTTTCTGAAATCGAATCGATCGAAAAAGTGTATAAATTAGCACTAAATAAAGGAAAAAACAAACAACGCTAGAAGTAATTAACAGTCGTAACCTAACAAGACAGCTTTAAAACCATGATATTATCTTGACAGATAATACTTATTAAACAGTTCTGAAATAATATTGCATCAACAAACCCACATATTAACTTTTATATTATTATTGTTTATATTCGCCATACCTACTATTGTTTATTAAGTAAACTTGTTGAACTTACCGTCCAATAGTCCAATTTTACAATGCCAACGACGGCCGTTTCGGCTATTCAGCCATTCTCAAGTTAAGGACCATTGTCCTTCGTCATTAATAAAAATAAAAACACATAGCACACTTAAAAACACTTATACACACGAGTATAAGTGAATAGCCGAAACGGTCGTCGTTGGACGTGTAAAATTGGACTATTATACGGTAAGTTCAATAAGTTTACTTAACTTTTATAATTTAATGTTATCACTTTTATTTATTTTACTAGTATTTAGTGGTACAGTAATAGTTTTGAGAAAATTACACTTTTCACTATCACTAATTTTCTTTAATAAATTAATAACATTTTATTGTTTATCATTTTGTCCAGAAGGAGTTTATGAAATAACATTTTATTAAGATAGTAACTTTCAAAACATTTTTCTGATTAAAAAGATACAGATACAAATTAAAAATATATTCTCAAATAGAGGGTAAAAATATGTAGCTGATTTTAATGTTAAGTTAGCTATAATTTGTTAGTTGTGGCTCAAGAATCACTGAGGATGAAGACTTTTATCTTTGAAAAGCGTTTTACTACTGTTGAGACATAAACATGTTTTTGAGAGAAATTGAGTTATTTTAATACTTTTCAATAATCGGTTCTCACTAATGGAGCTCTATCAATATGCATACTTCAAGCAATAATTGTTAATATGAATGTTGTACATTTTTTATTTGTATGTTGTACTCTGTTTTTGTAATAATGTTTTAGTGTAGTGGAATATTTTATTGCAAAAATAAATAAGTACTCATATACGTATCTCGCGAATAGTTTCGATTAGTAGGTTTCTCTTTGTAAAACCTTGGAATAAAAGTATGTGTTTAAAGGATTATTGTTGTAGAATTTAAAATATGTAAATGACAGATATTGTTGTGAAGAATGGAATCCTACAATAGATTGTATTTTCCCTAAACTAATAACATTACTAGAAGCTGTGATTAGTATAAATCTAAGATACTCATAAAGAGTGTAAGAAAAACCATTTCATTTGTTCAAAGCATAACTGCGTTATCTACGAAAAACTAAAAACACAATTTTATTGTAATTGTCTAAAATATTTTACACCCAAGGTTCCCCTAAACCAAAATAGTACGGATTTATGATAATTATTATGAAGATACATCAGAGCATTAGGTTTTATTACATGTGCATTTACTGTTGTATTAACTCATTTTATTATTATAAACAAAGCATATAAAATTAAATAAATGCACTTTTCAGCAAGTTTTGAAAGAATAAATTTTCAGAACTCTGTAGCGCTCTTGTTGTAGGGTTTAGAAAACAATTTTGTCGTTTGAAATTTGTTGGATGTATTGTCCTCATTAACTGTTACTAGAAAAATCAAAGCGGCAGGAACAACAGATACTGACATGTTTGGAAAAATAAAAAAAATTAAAAAATCGTAAAATATCGCAGTTTTCTAAACATAAAAAGTTGTCCTAAGTTCAGGCAAATTGAAAAACATGTAATTAAAGAAACCAAAATACACAAGTAGAAAAAGAAAAATTATCATTCAGACCTTTTGCAATATAGTAGATTAGCGTTTACAAACGTGTTATAAACTTGTTTGGTTACTGTAATTACAAGTTTTTCAATTTGCCTGAACTTGGAACATCTTTTTATGGCTAGAAATTTTAAGATTTTTGTATTTTTCCAAACATCTTAGTATTGGTTGTTCCTGGCGTTTTTATTTTTGTAATAACAGTTAACGAGGACAATCCAACAAATTTCAAACAACAAAATTGTTTCCTAAACCCTACACCAAGAGCGCTCCAGAGCCCAGAAAATTGGTTCTTTCAAAACTTGCTGAAAAGTGCATTTATAAAATTTTTATGTTTTGTAATATGTATTATGATTTTTGAATTTATCAGAAAATTGAAAAATTAGTGCGTAATCAAAGAGATTGTTTCATTTGTGCTTTCGATAACCATCAATCGCGATAGTGTGTACGCTTTTCATACATCTTCTTTCAAATATGTAGGTGAATGTTTTCTGCTAAACATTACTTTGATAGCTTACTTCACAGCTGTTTAAAAAGTTTGGTTCGAAAATAACGCTACATATTTTATCTATTTTTGCTTGTTCTATGAACTCTTAAATCTATGAAAAATTATTCTAAAAAAGAAAAAGTGTAGAGCAATCAGTATTGAGATATTTAGGGGAAAATAAAAACATTAATATTTCGTGGTTTTCTACAGAGGCCTAATTGAGAAAAACTTGAATTTCATCTCTGGGCTCGGTACATACAAGTAGAAAATTCAAAAATATCCTTTTCCTTGAGACACTGACTAATATTGTGTGATTAACTTTTGTTTTGTTAGGTAATTTGTTGCTGAAAAAACCTTATTTGTCTTTTATATACTCACTTGAAAATTAAAGATATCCGCATTGCATACGTAACGACATGTTAATTAATTTACCATACCGCAAATAAAATATTGTAAGGGTCCTAACGATCAGAGCGAAGCGGCAAAAATAACCTTCTAACGCGATAGACCAAAGTACAACTATAACGATCTGAGAAACTCAAAGTTGTTAATGAGCCTTGGACAAATATAATAAAACTACAAATTTAAAATCAAAACAGGGAACCTATTAGCAGAACAAGATATGTTTAGCGACTAATTGGCGTTAGTTTTCCTTATGTTAAGTTTAACAGGATTATTTAGATACAAGATTATCTAGGGTCAGGCCGACGTTTACAAATACTGTAACTACCATTAATAAATGCGTGCTGAACAACTGAAGGTATCCAACTTTATTCTAATTACGCTAAATACATTGTAGACATTTCTGTTTTCAATCACAGAGTGATCACGTTTTGAACTTTACAATATGAGTGATATGTTTGAAATGTAGATTACGTGAATAATTTCAAACGAAATTATTAGTAATCCCATATACCACATAATATGCAGGTATAATCTACTCGTGCGTTATTAGTAATTTCTATAGGAAAAATTAGCTATTGCAGTGACCCTTATGGTCGGGAGTAGTAAATGAGCACTGATCATTGTCCCCAGAACACGTTTTCAGTTGTCATTAAAAACTTTATATATATATGTATGTATGTTTTCGCACTCTAAGGCCCGGTACACCCTTGCTGCAAAAGGACGCGAGAAGCTGGGTCACTTTCAATAAGTACATAGGAACTAATGGTGCGACACACACTTGATGCGGATACCTATCTGAAGCTAGCGTCACTTCCGATAGCTATCGATACGGACTCAGGTTTATGTGGGACGCGCGTCACTTTTCCCTACCCCGATACCTAGCAGTACTCAACTTGTATCGGGCAGTACACATTTGCAGCCGCGTCCTATCTGCGTTAACTTAGTTTTTAAAGTGTTCCACTATGTCTTACGAAAATATGGACATAGAACTTTTTATTCAGGAGGTGAAGATTCATCCACTTATTTGGGATGTCAGTGATGAAGAATATAAAGATAGAGTAAAAAAACAGTCGGCGTGGGAAAGCATTGGAACTTTAGAGAAAAAATCGATCAAGAAAAAATGCAATTAGTAAGTACAGTTTTTTACAATCTTTATTATAATAATAATTACATTGAAAAACAAAACGTTTAGGTGTTTTAGTTTAATGAATCCAGTACTTTTACAAACTTGTACACTAAGTACGAAAAAAACACTTTCTTTTTCAATATTTGAGCGCGTGTACGATCCATCTCGGTTGGTGGTAAATGAAGGAGTTGCTGTGACTTGCCAACTTGTGACGCCGATAGGACGCAGATAGGATGCTGATAGGCATTGAAGCAGCGTCCCGCGTCCTTTTGCAGCAAGTATGTACCGGCCGCATTTTACAACCGACTTGGTCCAAATTTGGTACACACGTTGGTTTTCTAAGTTGCTTGGATGAGTTCGTTAGCCAAAAAATTCAACAACCGGAAGTACGTTTTTTGACTAGAAGTATTTTTTTTTAGATTTTTTTGTAGGTACTAGAACGAAACCTTTTTCGGGTTTTATCTTAAAAAATGTGAAGGAGATTATTTTTCACATTTTGTTTTTTACACTACTACCCCATAGCCTGCCTGATTTCCCAAATCGGTCAATACCATTAAAAGAGAGTTGCCCGCTACGAGCGAAAGGAAGCAGTCCACAATCCGAAGGCGCAAGGTCGAGTTGCAAATTTGGAAATTTGCTCAAATCACGTACGTGGTTCAGCTGCGTGATCGAATTATTACTTATTACAGAGACAATCTCGGAGTGTAGCCTAATAAACGTAATGTATTTATATGGTTTCAATAAAAAAAAACATTGTCGGTAAACAGTACAAAACATTACATATTAAAGTAATTTATATGCCCACTCCTTCCTCATTTAACACAATTGTACTTTAAAATGCATAATTATAAAGAGGTAAAACTGGTTTGTATTTGAGGGGGTAATCTCTGGAACTACTGAACCGATTGAAACAATTTTTTACCAGAGGTACACTATACCTGAGTAATATAGGCTAGAACTTGTTTTAATTACATTTCAGATAACTCACTGTATTTTAAAAATAACAGACATTTTAAAATTACGCAATATTATTTAAATGTAAACATTTTTTTGTAAGAACTATCGCTTAGTTTGGGAGAACCAGTGTGCTCATGACAAATGTACCAAAGCACACACATTCCTATACTCCCAAAAAATATAAAATTTATAATTTCCTCATTTTAAGTTTGTTAAAAAAAATACAAATAATATTCCTAAAGATTTCCTTTGTTATTTATACAGGAGAATTTTTATCTAGAAGCTTGCCCTTAGTTTGAGAGAACCATCCAACTTACGCTCATAAAACTTCTCATACTCTGCAAAAATGTTAAATGTGCCGTTTTATTACTTTAAATGTGAAATAATTCAAAATGTTGTGGTACGATTCATAGTAATTTTGTATTTATAACTAACAGCTGTTTTACTATTAGTGAAATCTCACTACGTGTTTTCAATAAATTAGACAGCTGATCAAGGTTTGACTTAGGCTAACAACAGACGAGACACCGGTGTACGGGACACTGTCCGGTGTCCCAGCTTCTCGCGGGGAGAGACACCGTAGAGCCACAGAATCTGGTAGCGCACTACTCAGTGTCTCATATGTTGACACACATCTAATTGATAGTACATTTAGTGTCCCGTTCACTAGTGTACCGTACACCGGTGTCTCGTCTGTTGTTAGCCTTATTTTCTTGTACAGTAACCAATAAATGTAACCTTTATGAAGTAATTAATTATTAAACCAGCAGTGTGCACGTTTTTAAACTTTCTCATTTTGTTCAATGATAAAATATTTATTGACAATAAGATGGTGAAATTACCAAATTTCAAAATGTAATTATCTAATGCGGTTGATTGTTTGACGTATGTACAGAACATAATGAATAACTCGTGTAAGGTATATACATTTTTGTGAATGTGACAATATTTTCGTATAAATAACTTCACAATACAGTTAGTCTTATATAATATATCAGTTAAGTTATACATTTTGAAACGTCTTTACCGTTGCAAAGCACGGGTACAAGAAGAGTGTTTATAAACTTAAATCTAAATTGATAAATTAAATTAGATGTTTTTTTACAACAGGATTGTTGTACAAAATGTTTGGAAAAACAGACAACTCAAAAACTCAAGCAAAGTATAGAAATTAGAGGTACAAATTATTTTTGTATTATTATTTAAAGTAGGAAATCAACTTCGACTGAAAAAGCTTCTTAGCCTACATACTAGCCTATGGTTGTATCTACACTGAAAATCATCTGAGCTGTCTACTTTAAATGGATAATTAATTTTTGAAACTATTTTTAGGCCTTATTCATTTTTTTCACTAGCCAAAATGGAAAATCATTAAAAATAATTTTTTAAACTATTTGTACAACTCAATTTTTTTTTGAATTGTCTTTAAATTTCAGTATTTTCCCCACCAACTTGAGACCATACCTTTTAGATTTACTTTTAAATGTGTGGATTTCGATAGTTGCAAACATCGTCAAGAATTAAGGCTCGGCTCCCTAAATTCAAAACGTCGAAGTTGGCAACCAATTTCAATGTTAAAATAACCTAACCATACCTTCATTTTTAAGCATATTTTTGTGTTATTTTCGTCAAAAAACGAAAGCTGTATTTTTTTCTTAAAGTAAAATAGATTGTGGGTGTTGATTGCTAAGGTTTTTTTTGCAATATCTCTTTTCGCAACTGAGTAAAAAATTAATAAAGTTTACTATTTTCTACTATTTATATCATACGTTTACGAAAAGAATATGTATTCTTTTGAAAATGTATTCAGCAATCAACATCCGCATATGACAGTACTTCAAAACGAAACCAAATTTTTAAATTTATTCCACGAATTAATGGAAAAAATGACTTATTCTGTAGCATTGCTCTTATGGGAATCTGATTCAATAGGGCGGACAGGGTATCCTCCCCTTAAAGCACTCTTTGCAATCCAAATTATGGGAAAATTAAAATCATCACACCTCATCAAATAAAAGACGAAGTTTCTATTATGAACTGGTTGAACGAATAAATAACCTACACTTAACAACAATGAGTACGTAATTCCACAGCTACTCCAACACGAGCAGCAACACGCACTGCTACTGTCCGTTTACAGTTTAGTTGATAGCATGGGCCTTGTGGAGGCTTGCCGCGCTACTACCTGACCTAACTACATCGGCTCCTATTCACTACCACATTGAATTGTGAATATCCTTGTCTCAGTGTTTAATTCAAGATCCAAATTTCTTAAACGTTCCTCATGTTTTAAGTAAACTCCATTATGAAGTTTAAACTGCAAAACATAACATTACATTCGTTTTATTCTACCAGGTATTCCTGAGCCATTTCAATTCTAACAAATTTTTAAAATTGTTTTCTGAAAGCAAGTATATTCTCCTAAATAAAATAATATACTCGCCAAATAATTACTACAGTACTATACATCAGAATTTAGGTCATGATAGATAGAACAGCACCAATAATGATCTGATGTTTTCTGTAAACTTAAGTTAGTTCTTATTTTTCTCGATCCTTAATTCATTTTGATAAAAATGTTTGAATTTAAAGATTTTTCCCAAAGTTTTTATATTATTATTCAGTTATTACTGTGCAATATTCAATCATTTACTTTCCTAAAAAAATAGCTCTTTCATCAAAATAAATGTAAACAAAAACACTACTTTTTCACTCTGTATTAATGTTCCACATTAATATAAATTATTCTTGAAAATATAAATATCAATAAAAAACAATATCAAGGAAAACATATTCCTAATAACTAGTTTAAACGAGTTTTATTTGGTCGATGTTTACTTACGGGCTACTAGCGTAAGATCTCCGTTTTAATAGCATGGACAATGCCTGCCCATTCTATCAACTAAACTGTAAACGGACAGTAGTTTGGTTTAATTTTTGACGTTGGCGGTGCGGTCTTGACTAAGTGATATCGTCGCTGTTAAATCAAACTGTATGTAAAAGCAGGCACTTTTCAGAAAATGAAAAAGAACTGTCTGTTTTAGAGAGAACGAATCAGTTTAGACACTTGAGTCCCGTGAAATCAAAACTCTCATATTCCAAAAAGTTATATTTTGACAAATAAGGAAACATAATAAATTTATTGTTACCTTTTATTTGGTACGTCACTAATCCGTTGTTGGTAAAATGATTACCTAGGTTTCAGGCTGCGTGAGCCCATCATCAGATCATTAAGGTTATATTCGTTCCATTAGGATTTCGTTATGGTTTAAGAAGCACTGTTATTACATTTCACGAACATTACAAACACTTACACAAACACACATTATATACATTGACTATACAGTTAAAAGTTAGACACGTGAATTATTAGTTA